>CAUYON010064583.1:0-16692 GCA_963573935.1 Arctocebus calabarensis | reverse complement strand
TGGTACATGTACACCATGGAATACTATGCAGCCTTAAAGAAAGATGGAGACTTTACCTCTTTCATGTTTACATGGATGGATCTCGGACATATTCTTCTTAGCAAAGTATCTCAGGAATGGAAGAAAAAGTATCCAATGTACTCAGTCCTACTATAAAACCAATTTATAGCTTTCTTAGGAAAGCTATAACCCAATTATAGCTCAAGAAGAAGGGGAAAGGAGAGGGGGAGGGGAGGAGAGGATGGATGGAGGAAGAGTAATTGGTGGGATCACACCTACGGTGCATCTCACAAGGGTAAATGTGAAATTTACTAGGTGTAGACTATAAATGTCTTAATAACTAAGAAAATGCCTTAAAGGCTATGTTAACCAGTTTGATGAAAACATTTCAAATTGTATATAAAACCAGCACATTGCACCCCATGATTGCATTAATGTACATAGCAACGATTTAACAAAAAAAAAAAAGAACCAGCCACACACACACACACCTGCAGCTTCAACTGGGTGAGTTCATACTGAGGGTTGATCCCTCTCCCCCATGGCAGAGCCTCCCCTAGTCTTCCTTGTCTGCTGAACTTGAATTCCAGTGCAATTTTTGCTTTGGCGTTCCCCTCCTGAGGCCTCTAAAAGCTGTCTCATTTCTTTGATAAGATCCTCAAAGTTCAGCATGTTTTGGGTTTTTTGTTTTGTTGTTTTTTTTTTTTTTGAGACAGAGCCTCAAGCTGTCACCCTGGATAGAGTGCTGTGGCTCACAGCAACCTCCAAATCCTGGGCTCAAGCGAGTCTCTTGCCTCCGCCTCCCAAGTAGCTGGGACTACAAGTGCCTGGCCATTTTTTGGGGGGGGGGGGTTGCAGCCATCATTGTTGGTTGGCGGCCCGGGCTGGATTCGAACCCGCCAGCTCAGGTGTACTTGTCTGGCGCCTTAGCCTGTTGAACCACAGGCGCTGAGCCTTCAGCATGTTTTTGAATCACCTGGAGGGCTAGTTAGAACACAGTTTCTGAAGCCGTAGGCCTGGGGTGGGGCTGGACAATTAGATTTCTGACAGGATTCCAGATGAGACATGGCTGGACTGCAGAGCACACCTTGAGAGACCCACTATCGCCTGCTTTTTGCACAGACTGTCTTAACCCTCTGAGGCCCCTTCGAGTTCGAGGAATTGAACTATTCCAAGGGACTAATGGGGACCCTAGTACACCCCCCTGTAAGAGGGCCCTTTCCAGAGCTGATGGAGATACTTTCTTTTCCACAGTCTTCTCCCTCCACTATCTCCCATTTAAATATTTCTTTCTCTTTTGCTGTCTGGCCCTCTGCCTCTCCTTCCTTCCCTGCCCTTCCACCTCTAGGTCATAGCAATTCTCTTCCAATCGACCTTCCCCTTAAACAAAGAAAAAAAAAGAAAAGAAAGAACAGTAGCCAGCTATTCCTTTGGGTAGCACTTGTTTTTTGTTTGTTTTTAATATACAAATCCTTCTTGGAGTCTCCATGGATGGGGAAGGGGCTTCCCTTATTTTCCCCAGTTACCTAACAACTGTCTCCTTCCAGCCAAGATGCCAGCTGATGTGCACACGACAAAGGGAAAGTGACACCGCAGCCTCAGCCCCCCTCTTTGAGGGGTGTCCCTGGTCATTAGCGCTGCAATAAGCAGCGTGCTACAGGCAGGTCCCCCACATGCTGGCCACACTGCTCCTCCAGGGATGTTGGCGTGATGGCAGCTCGTCGAGTTCCCGAGTCACTGGGTCTGTCCTGGGAATTTCAGATTTAATCCCTAATTACATCCAGCCCATCACTTTTGTAATAGGAGCCGTAATAGCCTTTCATTGTCATCTTTGAGTCGTTGGGGCTGTATGGAAAACTATATCCACATTCATGCATGTGTTTTCCATGTCTCTACTATACCCTCTCCTTTAGACTTCAACATGAAGGGCGCTTTTCTTTTCTTCGGTAAGAACCTTTCTGAAAGAAGGTGTTTGCCTGTCACGGTCAAGCTTCCCTGCTGACGTCCTTTGTTCCTTCTCTACTCAGATGTGGATTAACTGCTTTGGGCCAAGGTTTGGTGACCGACTATAATTTATCACAGAAGGCGTAGATGCCTCAGGTAGGGCTTGGACAGTGGGAAGGACATGGATCCAAACTCCTTTCCTGGACCAACCGAAGAAGGAAGATTTCCCAACCTCACTTTCTGCAACCCTGAAAGAAACAGCAGAATAGTAAAGAGGAAGGGAGAATGTTAGGAAAAGAAAAATGAATTCCACTCTAGAGAAAAAAAGCATTCATAGTGGGAATATTTGTAACAGAGAAAAATGGTAAATTACCCAGATGCCCGACAGGTGAAAGACAAACAATCATAAAGTAACACAACAGAAGATCGTTAGGTGAATTTTATAAATGGCAGCCCATTTATATGAACCACACCAATCATAGAGATAAGTTTATTTTCTATAGTTAAATATATATGAAATGTATAAATAGATCAGACACGTGTATACAATAACTCATGGGAAAAGAACCCAACAGAGCTTGAATGCACTGGTTAGATTCATGCAAATATATAGAGATGTTCATAAAAAATAGAATATATGAAAAAATACAAATATAGAGAGATGAGCTGTCCAATAGGCACATGTGGTTAACTGACTGCTTAAAATGTAGCTAGTCTGAATTGCAATGTACCAAAGTGTAAAATTGAATTTCAAAGACTTAGTATGAGGAAAAAGACCATAAAATGTCTCACTAATAATTTTTATGTTTACTACATGTTAAAGCTATTTTTATTATATTGGGTTAAATAAAATATATTATTAAAGTTAATTCCACGTGTTTCTTTTTTTTTTTTTATTAAATCTTAATTGTACTTTGGTGCAATCATGGGGCACAATGTGCTGACTTCATATACAATCTGAAATATTTTCATTGAACTATTTAACATAGTCTTTTTATATTTTTAAGGCAATTTACAGGATAGCTTTGTAAGAATAAACAAGGTTTTTTTTCAGATAATCCAAATAATCTGTTATGCAACTATATATTACAATGCCAACATTTCCACTTGTAGGACATACAAACAAAAACATAAAACTAAAACCACCAAACAATGAGAGTTGCCTGTTTCAAATACTCAGAAAAGAACATGGGTGAGCTTCGGTGTCCACAATAAGGTGCCCACTCTGATTGATATAACCTGTCTATCCATCACCCCATGTTTGTTTAAACATAGAATGGAAGTCAAGGTTTGCTAGCTTCGTCAATCAGATATTGACTTAGGACCCCTTCCAGGGCTTCCTAACGGGCTTCCCATCAACACAGGCAAAAATGACAGGAACAGACAAAATGACAAGATCAGCACAGCATGAAGTAAACTGAGAAACCAGGTCAGCGGTCCCAGGACTCCCCTGTGCTTCCCCAGGCTGCAGAAATCAATATTTTGGCAGCATTTCGGGAACCTGAGTGTAGTCATTTTATTGGATAATGAAGGTGTAGAGCGTGTGGTTGCATCGGAGCAGGGAATGATACAGGTTTACCTAGGGTGACATTACTGCAGCAATGCTTTTCCTTATACTCTGTCAAGTTGGCTGGCTAATTAAAATATGTGGTTGAAGTCAGGGAATTAAAAAATGACTTTTTATATAAATGTCCATTCATTGGATGATCTTTTCCTGTCACACCCTAGCTGCTTCTTTGAGTATGGATCTGCTGCCTGGAATGGAATCATTTTGTATAAACCACATGGAACATGTTCAATTCCCAGGTTCTGTTTGTTTGTTCAATGTGGTTACCAGAAAATGTTAAAGTGCACGTGGTGACTTGGCATCTGTGGCTTGCATTGTATTTCTACTGCATAGTGTGGGTTTACAGGGTAACATTTATTAGGACCCTTCTTCTATAAAGCCGCTAAACTTCTGACTTGGTTTGTATTTATAAGGCATACGAGTTCTGGAATATGGAGTGGTTTGAAAGCAATCTTCCTTCACAGACCGGCTTTCTGCATGTTATAACAAACTCTAGACAAATAATGGAAATGATGGGCTCCGTGGGAAGGCGTGAGGGAGGGGGTGTGGAGGAAAGGAAAGGAGGTATACAGAGGGGAGGAGGAAGACCAAGCGCTTGGCTGTAGGATCATTGAGAAAACTACATGTATGGCCTGCCAAGAAGAGGAGGCAACCTCCTTTAAGTTGTCACTTATTACTTTGGAGAAGATATCTTCCCAAACCAACTCCCACTGGGCTGTGAGTTTGACCTCTTGAAATTGAGAAAAACTTCATTATTTATTGTCCTGAGAGAAAGAGTATGTTCAGTAAGCTATGAATCAATTATATATCTTAGGATGAAATTTATTATTTCCATCCTTTGTGTGTGTGATTTTGTTGTTCGAATTCTCCCCATTAACCAGGCACAGTGGCTCACACCTGTAATCCTAGCACGCTGGGAGGCTGAGGTAGGTGGATCTCTTGAGCTCAGGAGTTTGAGACCAGCCTGAGCAAGAGCATGATCTTGTCTCTACTAAAAAAATAGCTGGGCATTGAGGCAGGTTCCTGTAGTCCCAGCTACATGGGAGACTGAGGTAAGAAGATCGCTAGAGCTCAAGAGTCTGAGGTTGCTACGAGCTATGATGACACCACAGCACTCTACCCAGGGTGACAGAGTCTCAAAAAAAAAAAGTCTTTCCTTTAGGACTGTTGACCACAGATTTTAACAAGGTGTGTGGGGTGGTAATGTGCTAAGCAAAGCAGTCCTGAGGCCACCAATGGGGACAGAGGTGCGGGATGCCCCTGTGAACAGGAACATGCGGAGTGATGAGACAGATTCACCTTTCTACCCAAAGGTTAGCTGAGGACTAATCACGGGTGTGTGACCAGGATCTTCCGGCAGCCAGGAGAGTCGTAGTCTGTGTTCTCAGAAGCCATTTTGAGAGGAGGTAATAAAGAAACTGGCACATCCTTCTTGTGAGAGGCTCTGGGCCTGTGAGAGAATAGTCACGGTATTCATCCTAATCCTGCAGGTGGTTGCCAGGAGTGGGGGCCACTCTCTTTACTATGGACAAGTACCCTCTGACTGGCCATGGAAGCTTGTTAAACTTGGAAAAGCCTCTTTGTTTCCCAACAGGAAAAAAAAAAAATGATGTAACATTCCTTCTCAGGAAAAAGTATTTGTTATTCTTCATTTATTTTTTTTTTTATTTTTTATTCTTTTTACATATACATATGTTTATTAGGTTTCTACTTTTTGGAGGCCATCATTTCCATTATTTGTCTAGAGTTTGTTATAACACACAGAAAGCCAATCCTAGAACCACTCTGTGAAGGAAGATTGCTTTCAAAATTAAAATTCACGAAATTAAAAAGGCTTAAAATTTAATAACAATAACAATGTTTAAGATAAGGACTAGAAACAAAAACCTCATAAAGAACGAATGAAGACAAATACGTTCAGAAAAGAAATCAGAAGATTGCTGCATCGAAATATGAAGCAATAATAATAATAATGCAAAGAAAGTAACATTCATATTGTCAAATAAGAGTATGTCTATAATAGAATGCTCTGACTCTATTTTTATTTTTTTTAAGGATTTGTTATTCAACTACTACGTCCCATAACCCACAAACATTAATTGAACCATTCATTCACTCACTTAATTCACATATTAAGCCCCTACTACACAGAATACAGTGCAGTTGAGACTCTAGACTCTGACAGACCTTGAGTCTAAATGTCCTCTGTACCACTTTCTGTTACCAAAACTTAATGTCTCTGAGCCTCTTTCTCTATCTAGACAGGAGAGTAATTATACAGTGTTGTTGTAAAAATTAAATGAATACATGAAAAAATACTTTAAAATACATGCTAAATGCTTAATACATGAGAAAGACTACCACAGAGTAGGTGCTATAAAAGTATTTGCTGCAAGAAGAATTTGTGTACTAATACAAAAATGAGCACAACGCAATCCGGGCCCTCAGGGAGACTCCATCTGGTGGTCTTTCGCACACATTGCTTCATTTAACCTTCTCGCCAACCTGAGGTTCACAGATGGAATTACCTTCCTGAGATTGCATAAACAATAAGTGTGATTTAGAGCGTCAGTGCAGGGCTCTTTGCTCTAAAGTACACCGCCTTTCTAGTCTTCTAGAAGCCAACTCTTAGCTCAGCCTGTAAAGCAGAAGGCTCTATCCCCCAACAGCCTTAATATAGATATTTTCCTTTCTTTAGTATTAGTATCCTGGGGAAGCAAGTAACAGAAAGTCCTGACTGAATTTCACTTACACATTAGGAAAAATTAATCATCTCACATTCTTAAAAAGGCTCAGTATATGTTGTTGTAGGGTTGATGGTTTAATGACATCAGGAAGGACCCAGATTCATGCCGTCTTTCCGTCGGCCTTCCTCAATGTGACAGCTGTGTGTCAAGGTCAAAAGACGATCCCATTTCTCCAGGCGTTATATCCACATACAATAACAAACCCTCAAAGGAGAAAACACTTTCTTCAGTAACCTCCCAGGGCGCTTTCACTCATGTCTTATTACATCAGAGCCCATCCTTAAACCAGTCGCTGGAGTGACCACGATTGGTTCAGCAAAGTATCATCCACCGTTGGATGGGAGGCAGGTCTTTCTTCACAGAGCATAGGGACAGATGAAGGAGGGCGGATACAACCACTAAGTCAGAGCTCCCACTTTAGGCTGCACCGCAGTCCGCAGTGTCTGCTACAAGTGACGTCAAGTGGCATTACTTCAACAGCTAATACAGTACAGTCTTCATCTCGATTTAGAAGAAAAATACAAAATCAAAGAAGACTTTGTTTGTTTATTATTTATTTGTTTATTACAAAGTCTTAGTCTGGGTAGAGTGCTGTGGCATCACAGCTCATAGCAACCTCAAACTCTCACACTCAAATGATCCTCTTGCCTCAACCTCCCCAGTAGCTGGGACTACAGGCACCTGCCACAATGCCTATCTACAAAGTAGACTTTACATATGGTAAATGGTAATGTCTAACACATCAATGATGAAGTTTTTATAGTTTTGCCCAAACTCCTTTTTTATTATTAAAGCTTGATTGAGGATCATCAAAACTTCCAAGTTGTCCCAACAAGTGCAAATCTTTTAAAATATTATTTGTGGCTATTTTGCTGAGAGCAGATGGGTGGTATTTTTTGTTAATCATAAAAGGGAAGGCAGAAGCCAATAAAATATGCTAAGGGATGTGTGATAATTAAAGGGAAATGTTATCCTTTCTAGGAGACAGGATTTTATGGGATTCCTAAAGCTTTTTTGTATCTGGTTGTTGAGGTCTTGACAGCTTTTCAGTTGAGGAATATAGTCATGTCTGTTAAACTAATAGTAGCTGTTCACTCCACTATATAATTTTATATTTCAGCTTCAAATAGAATGGTTTCAATAAACATAAAGCAGACTGACACATTCCAGATTTCTGCAGTTTATTTTACACCAAGAAATTACATTTAGAGATTTCCAGACACATGCTATAAATGAAAATTTAACAGGAAGTTTCTTTCACTTCCTCTAGATCTGACCTATATTTCAAAAATATATGAGTGGGCTATAACCAGGAATTTCTCCTCTTGCTGCCGTTATTCACATATGTGTTTCCTGAAGAGTTCTTTCTCCTCCACAACTCTAATGGCCGTTGAAGGAGCTGTAGACAGTGGGAGACTCAATACAACCCAAAGTGAAACGAGGAAAATGGAAAATGTTGTCAATGGGATGGGCAATTTGTATTGTTCTGAGCTACTTATATCCATCAAATCAATGAGAAAATTCAGACCATAGATGAAACCCATTGCTTCTCCATCTATACAACCTTAGGTAATTTTAATGTAAGCAACCATTTGGTAGCTACCTCTTCCCAAGAGCATTAACCACCCACCTGTCTACTGTAGGTACTCTAGGTGGGTGGTTAATGCTCTCGGGAAGAGGTAGCTACCAAATGGTTGCTTACATTAAAATTAAAAGGAAGGCTGTGGTGATGAATTAGATCCAGCATATGTCACTCCTATAGTTTGAATATATGTCCTTCATATGTTGGACTTTAACCCCCAAGGTGATGCTATTAAAAGGCAGGGCCTTTAGGAACTGATTGAATCATAAGGGCCCTACCGTCATAGGTGGGATTAGCACTCTTACAAAAGAGATCTAGGGAACTAGCCCCACCACCTTCACCATGTGAGGCAGTAGCAACAAGGTGCCATCTATGAAGCAGAGAGCAAGCCCTTACCAGACACAGAATCTCAGGCAACTTAACCTTGGACTTCCCACCCTCTAGGACTGTAAGAAATCAATAATTGTTCTTTATAAATTACCCAAAGGATTTTGTTCTAGCTGCACAAATGGATTAAGTAACATTGCTAGCATTTAGAGAAAGGGGCTACATATATAAGGTGTCCCAAAAGCTCCCCCTAAAATTGCCATGCATAGGGAAAATGGGAAATTATAGCTAAATGGACTCTTACTTACAAAACACTCATTATAAAATTTTACAAAATATTCTCCACATGTTGGCCACCTCTTTATAAAGAGGTTTTCCCTATGTATGCTGATTTCAGAGGTGACACTTTGTTTTGTTTTTTTGTTTTTTGAGACAGAGTCTTACTATGTCACCCTCAGTAGAATACTGTGGCATCACAGCTCACAGCAACCTTAAACTCTCGGGCTTAAGTGATTCTTTTGCCTCAGCCTCCCAAGTGGCTGGGACTACAGGTACCTGCCACAACACCCAGCTATTTTTTGTTGCAGTTGTCATTGTTGTTTAGCTGCCCTAGGCTGATTCAAACCCACCAGCCTCGGTGTATGTGGCTGGTGCCGTAACCACTGTACTATGGACACTGAACCATGGGACACTCTGTATTTTTAAGGCATTGTTACAATGAAGTAAGGTCTAAAAATTGAACTAACAAAAATACTTTATTTTACTCTGGGTTGCAACATAAACACAAAACATTTCCATATCTCCTCTACTCGCCATCTTAATAGGTCTGGAATTCAGAACATGAGTCAATATTGTCCCTAGATAGATGTATGTGGTTTTGTGCCTGGAAAAATATGTATCTCACACAAGACTTTCTTTTGATTTCAGACTGAAAAGCAGCTGGATAAGGTGCCTACACCAGAGCAACTGCTGTTCCCCATCATAAGTAAAGTGCCAAGAGGCCTGGAGGAAAGGAGGAAGCCCAGTTAAGTAGTAAATGTAAAAAAAAAAAACAAAAAACGAGTAAATGTGTTAATTCTGTCTAAGGATCCGAAGTTGAAGAGCAGTTAGCTGTAGAGAATGAGGCAGTTACGGGTTCTGGCACTTTGAGCTTTAGCAAAGATGTCAAACTCAAACGTACCCAGGCTCGGACAGATAAACTAGTCTGGTGGCTACAGGAGTGATAAGGACAGGGATAAATAGGACAGTACAAACCACACCCAAGGACATTCAAATTTAAAATTTTTTAAATTTTAAAAACACTGACTTGTCCAAATAAACTGTGGCCTCTGGTTGATAAACATGTTCTTATGTAAAAGAACAGCTGGAAGATAGTTTGGTTTTTTCTGCAACCATTTTTGTTTTTGAGACAGAGTGTTACTCTGTCACCCTGGGTAGAATGCCTGGGTTCCATCCGGCTCACATCAACCTCAAACTCTTGGGCTCAAGCAATCCTCCTGCCTCAGCTTCTCAAGAACCTGTGACTTCAGAACAACCCACTACTTTTTCTATTTTTAGTAGAGATGAGGTGTGGCGGAGGGTGGGGGAGTCTTGCTATTGCTCAGACTGGTCTCCAATTCTTTGTTCAGGCAATACACCTGCCTCAGCCTCCCAGGGTGCTGGAATTATAGGCTTGAGCCACTGCTCCTGGCTTTTTTTTTTTTTTTTAAAGAAATGAGGTCTTGGCTCGGCGCCTATGGCTCAAGCGGCTAAGGCGCCAGCCACATACACCTGAGCTGGCAGGTTCTAACCCAGGCCGGGCCTACCAAACAATAATGACGGCTGCAACCAAAAACTGGCCAGGCATGGTGGCAGGCGCCTGTAGTCCCAGCTACTTGGAAGGCGGAGGCAAGAGACTCGCTGGAGCCCAGGAGTTGGAGGTTGCTGTGAGCTGTGATGCCATGGCGCTCTATGCAGGGCAACAACTTGAGGGTCTGTCTCAAAAAAAGAAAAAAGAAACGAGGTCTTGTTACATCTGCCAGGCTGTAGTATATTGGCTATTCATGAGCAAAACCATGGCACACTATAGCCTCAAACTACAGGCCTCCCATGTAGCTGGGACTACAGACACACACCACCATGCCGAGCTGGAAGATGGTTGTTTTTAAAAGGTGTTAGATATTTCTACTCAAAAGTCAACTAGCCAGGCTCTGCTTCAGATGAAGAACAAAGTATGTAATGTGCTAAAACTCATACTTAGTCTCGGGCGACATGAGACCCTATGTACTATGTGAGATCTTCTCGCACCATGTTCATTTCATAACAACAATAGTAATCATCACCAGCACTCGCGTAGTCTTTACTATACCCCAGACACTGTTTTGAACATGTTATGTGTGGTAACTCATCTTTAATACTCAAAAAAACGTTATGAAGAGAATACTTCACGTCTTACAGGCAAAGAAACAAAGGCCCAGATTCATACTGTTAGGAAGTGGTGGGGGTGAGATTTGAACCAGGATAGATATTTACTCATTGCTTCCCTATTAACCTCAGTATAATCTGAGCTTCAGAAGGATTTCAATGGTTTACTCATGATCTGGGGATCATACTTACCCTGACTCAATCACTTAGTTGACTTAAAGCCTGAATTTCAAACGTTACTTTAAAACATTTTTTACAGTAAGAAATACATTTTTCTCATAATCTAGTATATACATATACAATACTCACCCTCACAACATGCAATGCACACTGGTATTTTCTATTCCTTTTTCGTTTTTTAGACAGAGTGTCACTCAGTCACCCTGTGGTTGAGTTCTGTGGGACTCAAGTGATCCTCCTGCCTCAGTAACCCCAAGTAGCTGGGACTACAGGTGCCTACCACAAGACCCTGCTGATTTTTCTATTTTTAGTAGAGACAAGATCTCGCTCTTGCTCAGGCTAGTCTCGAACTCCTGAGCTGAAGTAATCCACCCATCTCAGTCTCCCAAAGTGCTAGGATTACAGGCAGGACCCACAGCTCCCAGCCCCCATATTTTCTATTTTCTATTCTGTAACTTTTTCTTCAAGCTGGTCACAAATAATTAAATTGATTTCTGTAATTTTGGAAATCACCAAAAAAAGGATTTTTTTCCCCACCCAGATGGGTAACACATACATGGGTCAAACACTGATTGATATGATATACAGAGAGAAAAAAAACTTTATAAAAATTATTGCCATTGCCTGATTTTTACCTCCAGAAGATAGGTAAAAGCATACTAGCAAAACAGTAAATCTGTGTCACTCTTGGCAAGCACAAATGTCTTTTTCACAATTGGCATAGTCAAAAAACAATTAGTATACATACAACGCCAAAGCTAAATGCTTTGTTCTTGTAGCAAAATCTTACATGACTGTCCTCTATTCAAAAGCCACTCAATATATCTAATTTAAGGGCAGCTGAAAATAGGAAATTCTGTCTTTTCTTTCTTCCTTTTAATTTTTTCTTCCTTTTTTCTTTTTTCCTTTTTCCTATCTTCCTTCCTTCTTTCTTTTTCTCATCCTTTAATTCAACAAATAAGTTTTTGTGTTTTTTTTTTTAAACAACTAAGGATTGAGCCTTACCAAGACAGACACACTCTCTCACTCCACGGAGCTTACAATTCCAGTGAAGGAATGAAATAAAGTGGATGCTCAGCCCAGATATTTCTATACAGATGCTAATTAATTCCATTTTTATAATATTTGAGATACCCAAATATTTATCAAAAACAGCTCAATGAATATTTTTTGTCAAAACATTAGGCGTCTAAAGTGAACACAAATACAAAACCACTATTTCAGGTCGGGCTCAGTGGCTCGCACTTGTAATCCTAGCGCTCTGGGACCTCAAGCCTGGGTGGATTGCCTAAGCTCAGGAATTCAAGACCAGCCTAAGCAAAGCAAGACCCCCATCTCTACTAAAAATAGAAAAACTAGCCAGGTGTTGTGTTGTGGCGGGAACCTGCAGTCCCAGCTACTTAAGAGACTGAGCCCAGAGGATCGCTTGAGCCCAAGAATTTGAGGTTGCTGTGAGCTATGATGCCAGGACACTCTACCCAGGTCAACAGAGTAAGACTCTGTCTCCAAAAACAAAACAAAACAAAAAACCCCACAGTATTTCTCACGTGTTATTATGCTTTTTCCCTGGAAGATTTTTGCATAACAACCAAGACCAGAGGAAAAAATATGTGTTTGTTTTTATTTTTCAACAGCTTCTCTTCTTGTTCAATATGTCAGTCACCCATAATTGTTCATCTTACCCTTGAGTTATAGCTATCCTTGGAATTGAGTCTACATTTGTACCTAAATCAGATATGCCAGGGGAGGAAAGTCTGTTTTCACCTAATGTCCAAATAATTGAGGTCAGGTTGTGTATTATTAGTTACAGTTTCCAGTGACTTGCTCATCTAAGTTTGGGTTCTCTGCTTAATGAAAATTCTAAGAAGCCTCCAGGTGGTATTGTAAGTAAAACATCATCCTATATATAAAAGGTAGCAGATATTATACTGGTATAAATCTCACTGAGAAATTTTTACAAGTATAAAATCGTGGGGGGGGGTGGATAGGAGTCAAAAAAACTCCCTTTTCTCCTTCAGTCTTTGTTCAAATGCTACACTCAGAACGAAGCTTATCTATGTAGACCCATTCCCAGCCTCTGCTACTCTGTTCCATCCTTTTTTCCCCATTGTACTTAACTCCTTCTAACACACTTTATGATTGATGTCTTCTTCTTCTTCTTTTGTTTTTTTGGGGTTTTTTTCTTTTTTAGGCTCACTCTGTTGCCTAGGCTAGTGCTGGTTTATCACCCTAGCTCACTGCAACCTCAAACTCCTGGGCTCAAGTGATCCTCCTGCCGCAGCTGGGACTTCGGATGTGTGCCACCAAACCAGGCTAATTTTTCTATTTTTTGTAGAAATGGGGTTTTGTTCTTGCTCATGCTGATCTTAAACTTCAGCAATCCTCCCACCTCAGCCTCCCAGAGTGCTAGGATTACAGGCACCAGCCACTGCATCCCACCCATGATTGACTTATATCAATCTTATTATTATATTTAACATATTACTGTGTTACTATGTCAATGTCAATTGTTTATTGTCGGCTCAGCGCCTGTGGCTCAAGCGGCTAAGGCGCTAGCCATATACACCTGAGCTGGCGAGATCAAATCCAGCCCCAGCCCGCCAAACAACAATGACGGCTACAACCAAAAAATAGCTAGGCGTTGTGGCGGGTGCCTGTAGTCCCAGCTACTTGGGAGGCGGAGGCAAGAGAATCTCTTGAGCCCAGGAGCTACAGGGTGCTGTGAGCTGTGATGCCACAGCACTCTACCCAGGGTGACAGCTTAAGGCTGTCTCAAAAAAAAAATTGTTTATTGTCTCAGCTCCCAAACCATTCCCACTACAAAAGTAAGTCTCCAATAGGACAGAAAGATTATCTGTTTTGCTTATTGATGTATACCGAGTCCAATAAATAACACCTGATTGATTGATTGATTGAATAAATGAAGATTGCATCTATTGATTATCTAGTGTAATCCATAATGCACACTCAGGGCTTTGGAATCAAACTGCCTATGTTCAATTCCCAGCAACTCTACTTATTAGCTGTTAACCTAAGGCAAGTTCCTTAATAATCCAAGCAAACCAGTTTCCTCAATACAATAAAGTAGATAGGTATGATAATAATAATATCTAGCTCTCAAAGATGCTATAAAGAGTCAGCTAGGATCATTTTTCTGACCCAGCACATGCTAAATCCTGAACAAACGTTAGCTATAATTTGTGCGTGACTGACATCTTACATACTTTATCTCATTTTAATGCAGAATCCTGACACATGAAATTCCCCCCAAAATTTCATGAGGACTCTTGGCGATTTGAATATAAACCCCAATTTGGGGATCTTTGCTAAAACCAGGATAGTTAAAGAACAATCTTAGAAGCAATGGAATTTTATGTGAAAAAAAGAGTTGCTGACTTTTCTTTACTCCAAATAGCAAAGAAGGAATTCACTGATCATTTCTCCTACATACTATCACCCCAAAACAGGGGCTCGCCCTGTGCAATTCCTTTAGAGATCAACAGAAATAAGGGTTTGAGTTATCTTATGATAAAAATAAATTGGGCAAGGGCACATTCCAGAAATACTGTCCTTTTGAATCTCTTTTTAAACAATTAATGAGAAAATCACTTGTGCCCAGCCATTTTCCAGTGTGCTAAAACCAAGAAGACCAAATGCTCGTACTGTCACCCCTGAGAACACACTTAGTGTAGGGCCACGTGAAATGGAAAGACTCGTTTGCCAACATTTGTAAACATCAGATAGAAGACATGTTGTTAGGTTTTGTTCTCTTTCGCCTGTATTTAATATGGCACTTTAAACAGCCCAACTTCAGATACCAGATAAATTACCTCCTCCAATACTTTAAATTTGTGAATAAAATATGAACATCAGTCATTATTCTGATAATTTACTCCTGTAACTACTTACCTAGAATTGACACCCTGAGCACGTGGAGAGATAGACCACCTTGTGCTCCCCTGGGAATGAGTATTATTGTGGTTTTGCCAGAGGTCAATATAGGGGAAAGATATATACACTCAGACCAGGAGTTTCATTTCTAAAATTTAGTCAAGACGTGTAATCTGAGGTAAGGCCAATGAATTGTCACAAAATAATTCACTAGAATATTATTTATTTTAACAATAAAATGGAGACAAAATAGTGTCTCAAAATTGGAAAATACATAGAATCGTGGTACCTCTCTGAAACTATAGCCCATGGACCAAATGCCGCCTGTCAACTGTTTTTGTAAGTTAAGTTTTACTGGAACACAGGCATGTGTATTCACTTCTGTATGTCTATAGCTGCTCTTGCTGCAACAGCTAGAGTTATCAGGTAGTTGTAATAGAAACCTTACATAACATATTAATTTTCCTGTTTTCTGCTTTAACAAATTATCACAAACTTGCTAGCTTAAATAATACAAAAAGTTCAAAGCACAGTAAGTATGTTCTTTTTTAAACTCTTTTTCTTGATCAACCTAATTTTTTTTTTTTTTTTTGAGACAGAGTCTCAAGCTGTGGCCCTGGGTAGAGTGCCAGGGGATCATAGTTCACAACATCCTCCAACTTGGGCTCAAGTGATCCTCTTGCCTCAGTTTCTCTATTTTTAGTAGAGACAAGGGTCCCTTATTCCCTTACAGTTCTGGAGGTGACATGTCCTAAAATTAAGGTGTTGACAGGACTACATTGCTTTTGGAGGCTCTAAAGCAGTGTTTTTCAACCTTTTTTATCTCACAGCTCACTTGAACCTATAGTTAAACTTCCATGGTGCACTTAAATTAAGTTGATCAAGGTCAGGTGTGGTGGCTCACACCTGTAATCTTAGCACTCTGGGAGGCTAAGACGGGTGGATTGCTTGAGCTCACAGGTTCGAGACCAGTCTGAGCAAAAGCGAGACCCTCGTCTCTACTAAAAATAGAGAAACTGAGGCAAAAGGATTGCTTGAGCCCGAATTGGAGGATGTTGTGAAATATGACCCCCTGGCACTCTACCCAGGGCGACAGCTTGAGACTCTGTCTCAAAAAAAAAAAAAAAAATTAGGTTGATCAAGAGAAAGAGTTTAAAAAAGAACATACTTAATATGCTTTGAACTTTTTCCAAAAATAATTGAATTAATGATCTTTAAAAATTTTTGCAGCACACCTAAGATCCTTTCACAGCACACCAGTTGAAAAATCACAGCTGTAGAGGGAAAACCATTTTCCTGTCTCTTCGAGCTTGCACAGATCATCTTCATTCCATTGCTCTCGGCCCTGTCTGCCATCTTCCAAGGCAGGAGTGCAGCATCTTACAATGTGTCTCTCTGACTCTGACCCCGCTGTGTCCCTCTTCTAAGAACCCTCGCGATTACATTGGGCCCCCTCAGATAATCCAGGATAAACTCTCATGTCAAGACCCCTAGTGTCTTTTGCCACATAAAGTAACACATTCTCAGCTCATTTTGGCGTGCCCGTCATTCAGCCTGCCATGCCCTATAACCCACAGACATCTACTTTACAAAGGACCAGAGAGGCACAGGGTCTGTGGGAAGAACTGCCCTGCCAGGTAAACCCAGGAGAGCTGCCTTCTAAGCCAATTCTCTTTAGAAACACGTAACTATAAATTAACCAGGAAAAACCTCAAACATGTGCATAGCATTGGAAGAAAAACTAAAGTTTAAAAACATAAACAGGATTCTTTTTTGGTTAAATGGGACCCTTTTTCTCGACTAAAACACCTATTTTCCCCCTAATAATATTGGCAGGCACAGCGGGTGGCTTAACCAATATATCCATTTGCCCCTTTCTTCTTACCAATGGATCCCCATTTTTTAATTATTTTTTTTAATTGAATCATAGCTGTGTACATTAGTTCAATCATGGGGTACAGTGTGCGGGCTTCACATGCAATCTGAGATATTTTTATCAACCTGATTGACATAACATTCATGAGATTTTCTCATTTACTATGTGAAAACAT
>CAUYON010064581.1:0-15577 GCA_963573935.1 Arctocebus calabarensis | reverse complement strand
TATGGGCATGTAAAACTTTTCTATTCCAATTTATGCCCTAGATCTGATGTCCGTATTTCTATGTGGACTGCACAAGAGGTAAAAAAAGATCTCAAATATGAAAATATTTTTGCATAAAATTCTTTTTTTTTTTTTTTTTTTGAGACAGAGCCTCAAGCTGTCATCCTGGATGGAGTGCTGTGGCATCACAGCTCACAGCAACCTCCAATTCCTGGGCTCAAGCGAGTCTCCTGCCTCCGCCTCCCAAGTAGCTGGGACTACAGGCTCCCGCCACAACGCCCAGCTGTTTTTTGGTTGCAGCCATCATTGCTGTTTGGCGGGCCCGGGCTGGATTCGAACTTGCCAGCTCAGGTGTACGTGGCCAGCACCTTAGCCCGCTGAGCCACAGGTGCCGAGCCTGCATAAAATTCTTCATGGTGTTTCTGCTGAGTACTCTGTTGGTTCCTCATCCTCCCTTACACTTTTTCTCTTTGGGGGAGGGTCGGAAAGCTCAGTGTTACAGATTCCAGATTGCTTTGATACTAGAATTCTAGATTGATGAACTCATGAGAAACTTGTAAGGCAGGAGCAAGCAGAATTCACCTTCCTGAATGTTTCAGAGGGTCCTGTTAGTAAGCAGGGTCCTGGAAATGCTTTAATCCTTGGGGGCAGTTGGTGTTTGTTAGGTAACTGCATATTCATAGGGGTTGTCTGCAGAAAAACCCTGTTTGATTTCTTTTCTTTTTGAGGGGGGGGGTTCATTGAGGATACACACAACCAGGTTACACTGACTGCTTTGGTTAGATAAGGACCCTCTATAATTGTGTCCCACTCCCAAGAGGTGTACCACACCCCTCGTCCCCCCCACTCTTCCCTCCTTCCCTTTCTCTGCTCTCCCCTTCCCCACCCTCCACCATGTAAATAGTGTGCTGGCCTCAGAGGTAACAGCTCTACTATTCCACTCTGCGTTGTTTTGAGTGTAATTCCCAGAGACTAAACCCAGACCTACTCCTTAGATCTATAGATCTTGAAAATATTTATTTCTTTGTTAATTTTTTTTTCTTTTCTTTTGAGACATGGTTGCACTATGTCACCCTGGGTAAAGTGCCATGGCATCATCATCGCTCACTGCAACCTCAAATTCCTGGGCTCAAGCGATCCTCCTGCCTCAGCCTCCCGAGTAGCTGGAACTACAGGAGCCCACCACCACGCCCACCAAGCTAGTTTTTCTATTTTTAGTAGAGACGGGGTCTTGCTCTTGCTGGGCCTGGTCTGGAACTCCTGAGTTCAAGGGATCCTCCCACCTCGGCCTCCCAGAGTGCTGGGAGTATAGGGGTGAGCCACCACTCTTGGTCTTGTTAAGTGCTTTTCTGCTCAAAATACCTGGAATTGTGAGGCAGCACCTGTGGCTCAAAGGAGTAGGACGCCAGCCCCATATGACGGAGGTGGTGGGTTCAAACCCAGCCCCGGCCAAAAACTGCAAAAAAATGCCCCCCAAACCTGGAAATATTTTTTGGTTCCTGCTTATGTAGGATGTATGGCTGACAGGGACTCCTAAAACCAAGCCTACCCCCATGTTTCCAGAACCGTCTGCATTTCATCGTCAGGATCTACCAAGTTCTTCCATCTTTCTGTGCTCTGGACATGCATTTACTCTTAGAAGTGTCCACCCCTTTCTGGTCACCTCCTCCCCCCTTCCCTTCTTCTTGGACACCCAACTTTAAGCTCACCTTCTGCTTCCTTAAATCACGAAGGCAAAGCCAGCAACCTCTACAGCACCTGCTGTGGCGCTGGGCTGTGGAACCTGTCACCCCGCATTGCAGGCGTGAGCTCAGACTCCTGTCTCCTCCTCCCGACTGTGAGCTCCTCCGGCGAAGGCCCTGAGCACAGTGGCTCTCGGACAGCTAAGGAATGAATGAAAATCACGGACTCAATCTTGAATGAGGAAGAGGAAACTCTGTGTGGCTTCCTGCCGCCTTTATGGTATTTCTAACTCCTTTATATTTCGTACACTTTGTAGCTACATATCAACTACTGTGGCTGGTTGGATGAAAATGTTGTCCAGCAATAAATAAAGTCAAGCACTGGAGCTTCGCACTCTCGTAAACAGTATTCACACTTGTTTAATGGCTGTTTTCATACATTCCAACACGGTCTGAATAAATTCTCAGAGGAGAAAAATTGAATCTCTTTAGCTTGTTTGATATAGGTACTGAGTATGTGGGTCAAAAGTATGATGGGAGGAAGTAATTTAAATACTCATGCTGAGCAGGCCTTTGTCATCAGGAGCTCTTACATTCTGTGTTTGGACAGAGAAGGAGCCTTATTTACCTCTTGATGTGTATGAAGAGCAGATAGTCAAAATGCTCTCCCACTCCGGGGGGCAAAATTATAGCAGATAGCTATACTGCTTCTGAAAGTATTTCTTTTTATTGGTGTTAATATTTAAATATGGTGTGCTAATTCCATTACAGGACTCCTGTTAAACTGAAATGTGTAGCTACATTTCTGTGTACAATTTTATTTTCTACTAACTTTCTCATTCTGTCCGGGCATTTTTCTTTAAAATACTAAAAATGCATTTATGGGAAGGTCAAAGCCAGGAATCGTAAAAGTTTATTTGTCTTCACTTAATAGAATTTGAAAGAATTTAGTTTTTGTGGCAGTACATACTTTTAGACTTTTTCTTAAAATGAATTTCTTGACTATTTCTTTTCATTAGGGGAGATATTTTTTCCAAAGAAACATTAAAATAACTTTTTAAAACTAAAAACCGTAACAACCACTTGGTGCTTTTATGTTTCCTTCATATCACACCCAAAGTCAAAAGTCAGTAATGAATGAAAAATATTTATTAGGAATGAAGGTATAAAACAGGGTCATAATAGAATATTGACAGATTTTATATTATTTTCATAAGCAATTCTAAGTTCCCTAAGGAAATATATACCCCCTTCAGGAGAAACACACACCAAATGTGTTTTTATAAATGTTTTATTCTCACATGAAGAGCATTCCAAGCTGCTTTTCTGAAGCAGAAATTTTTGCATGGTCTGAGAGTGAAAGTTGAAACTTGTCTAGTTACTGCGTCACGGCACCTGTGGCTCAACAGGCTAAGGCGCCAGCCACGTACACCTGAGCTGGCGGGTTCGAATCCAGCCTAGGCCCACCAAACAACAATGATGGCTGCAACCAAAAAATGGCCGGGGTTTGTGGTGGGCACCTGTAGTCCCAGCTACGTGGGAGGTGGAGGCAAGAGACTCGCTTGAGCCTAGGAATTTGAGGTTGTTGTGAGCTGTGATGCCATGGCACTCTATCCAGGGTGACAGTGTGAGGCTCTGTCTCAAAAAAAAAAAAGAAACTTGTCTAGTTACTGGACAAGCTAGGAAATATTAGCATCAGTATCTACAGCAGGCTTTGGTACATTTATGTGAACTAAATACTAATTTTAGGCTCCATTTGAGAGACAAGTTATAGTTTATGTTTTTAACATTAGATGAATTGAAAACAGTTCCTAAAACATGTTTATTTCAATTTAAATATTTCAATGGTTCATCTTTGTTGTGGTCACCCTAAAGAAATATGAGAGGCTGGGCACGATGGCTCCCACTTGTAATCTCAACACTTTGGGAGGCCGAAGCTTCAGCTCAGGAGTTTGAGAACAGCCTGAGCAAGAGTGAGACCCCATCTCAATGGAAAATAGAAAAATTAGCCAGGCATGGTGGCAGGAGCCTGTGGTCCCAGCTACTTGGGAGGCTAAGGCAGGAGGATCACTTGAGCCCAGGAGGTTGCTGGACCTATGACGCCATGGCCCTCTACCCAGAGTAACAGAGTCAGACTCTGTCTAAAAAACAAACAAACAAAAAGGAACATGATGGACCCTCCTTCCTCCTACACACGCATACACACACATACACACTTGCACACTTGCACATGCACTTTGGTTGGGATGTCACGATTGGTAACACCACACATACACCAAGAAGATAGCACAAGCTTTAATTCTCCCTTGATGAGACATTTTGGGGAGAACAGGGGAACTTTCACAAACAGATCAAAAAATGGCTGAAATGAGCCAGGAAAAGAGACTGGCTTGAGGCACTCATGTTTTTGTTTTTGAGACAGAATCTCACTTTGTTGCCCTGGGTAGAGCACTGTGGTGTCATGGTTCACAGCAGCCTCAGTCTCTTAGGCTTAAGCCATCTTCCTGCCTCATCTCCCAAGTAGCTCAGGCTATAGGCACCTGCCACCTTGCAAGGCTAGTTTTTCCATTTTTAGTAGAGATAGGGTCTCACTCTTGCTCAGAATGGTCTGGAACACCTAAACCCAAGCAGTGCACCCACCTTGGCCTCCCAGAGTGCTGGGATTACAGGCATGAGCCACTGTGCCCCACCTGGCTTGAGTTTGGGTTTTTTGTTTGTTTTGTTTTGTTTTGTTTTGTTTTGTGACAGAGTCTCCCTTTCTTGCCCCTGGTAGAGTGCCATAGTGTCATAGCTCAAAGCAACCTAAAACTTTTAGGCTAAAGCGATCCTCTTGCTTCAGCTTCCTGAGTAGCTGGGACTACAGGCACCCACCATAATGTGCAGCTATTTTTAGAGATGGGACTCCTTCTTGCTCAGGCTGGTCTTGAACTCATGTGTTCAAGCAATCCATCTGCTTTAGCCTCCCAGAGTGCTAGAATTACAGGGGTGTGAGCCACCACACCTAGCCTGGCTTGAGGTTTTTGTTTTTTTTTGATACAGAGTCTCACTATGTTGCCCTTGGTAGAGTGCCCTGGTGTCACAGTTCACAGTAGCCTCAAACTCTTGGGCTTAAGCGATTCTCTTGCCTCAGCCTCCCAAGTAGCTGGGACTACAGGCGCTCACCACAATGCCCGGCTATTTTGTTGTTGTTGTTGTTGTTGTTGTTGTTGTTGCAGTTGTCATTGTTGTTTAGCAGGCCCAGACTGGGTACAAACCCACCAGCCTTGGTGTATATGGCCGGTGCCCTAACCACTGAGCTATGGGCACTGAGCCATGGCTTGAGGTTTTTAATGGCTGTTTAAAGGTGGGGCTCCCTGAGCCTTCAGGGGTATGGTAGGGACTTCCTGTTGATGCCAAAGTGACAGCACCCAGACTTCTCACCAGCTTACCCCGAGGTGGAACGAAGGAGAAGGAGAGGTTAGGCTGACAAGCTGTCAGCAGTCAAATATCAAAAATTAAATATTATTCTAACAATTTGCCTTGATACTGTCTCCATCACTTAATTATTGGGCTCTGTTAGGAATAAGAATAGTTGGTCTGTCTCAAAGCCCTCACTTGAGAAAAGTATGACCCGTCGTGTGACACGCCACGCTGGGTTCCCAGGAATGAACGGCTGCCACTTGTGCACAGCAGGCGGTCCGTGCACGGTGGCACTTGTTCCACTTTTCTTGATTTTTTTTTAAATGTTAAATCCTGCCCAAGCACTGTAGCTCACCCCTGTAATCCCAGCACTCTGGGAGGCAGAGGCAGGAGGATCCTTTGAGCTCAGGAGCTCCAGGCCAACCTGAGTGAGAGTGAGACCTCATCTCTACTAAAACAGAACAATTAGCCAGAAGTGGTGGCAGGTGCCGGTAGTCCCAGCCACACCGGAGGGTGAGGCTGGAGTGTCTTGAGTCTGAGAGTTAGAGGTTGCTGGGAGTTATGACGCCACGTGACTCTACCCAGGGCACAAAGTGAGACTCTGTCTAAAAAAAAAAGTTAATAAGTTATGCCACTTATGCCAAATTTGGATGCTTTAGTGACAGAGCAAATAAAAGTAAAATTTCACTTTTGTTAAAGCTAAACACTGGTTAACACGATGAGGTGAGTTTTAGGTCAGTAATAACTACTGCTGTAGGGGGAACAGTTCAGAGTGAACTGAAATTCTCTTAGATGTGTGCAGAGACAACTCGCCATTTTAAAGGGAAGGGGAGCGGTGGGAATGTGAGCAGAGTCGGGGAAGTGAAAATATTACAAAAAGTGGGAACGGGGCATTGAGCACGTGAAACCCTTCTGGTTGTGTCAGCAGGTACTTATTAAAATGGGGCTCATACCGTCCCACAGAATTTGGGAGAGAGGGGCCTCATCTTTAGGTGTGGGCTGGAACAGACCTTTGGCAACCTTGGGTTTTCTCAGGAGGGCTGGCTGAGGACTGTGCTTTGAGCTGTTAGACACTGTTACTGTTTCTCTGAGTTTTTATGGTCTACCTTAGGACCCAATTCAAAAGAGCTAGAGTTTGGCCAAGGAGACAATCTTTTTAGCCTTACAGAGAAAGGGTTCTTGTAAATCTTATACTAAGTTTAAAATTTGCTGAAGTTGTTTGTTAACAACAAAAAATGTGAAAATTCTTTGTCTCATGTGGAGGTAAAACTCTCATATGGAAAACACACATGTCAGTATGAGGTTCAAAATATGTGTTTCATTCTTTTAGGGGGGTTAGGAAAGCAATTTCAAGAAATAATTTATTTTAAAATAATTACAGGTTTACCGAAAGTTGCAAAGAAATGTATGAGCGGTCCTGTGTGCCCTTAACCCAGCCTCCCCCAATACCAACATCTGACATAATTATAGCACAATGTTGAAACCAGGAAATCAACATATATACACACCACAATGCTTATTATGACTTTGTAAGTTTTATTCTTATGTAGAAACATTAGTTAGTATTAGTTAATAGTATTCTAACTCTGCAGTGAAATGTTACATATAAAAAGAAAAGAGAGACCCATCGGGCTTTATTTCCTCAGGCCAAGCTTGGGGATGTACCCTCGACTTGGGATTTCCTGCATCTGGTGCCTTTAATTCTACCATTATCGTACTGTAGGCGTCTTGTTTGACTTTAATTTTTTATTTTGACATAATTTCAGACTCACATAAGTATTGCAAAAACTGTGCAAAATATATCCCTAGGGCATTTACTCTAATTCCACAAATAGTAACATTAACCACATTTGCCACAGAGGGCTTCCAGATCTTTCTACACACACACACACACACACTCACTCACACACTCACAAAGAGAAGCAAATATTTGGTCATTGTCTTCTGTTTTTTGTCACAGAGATCCTTAAGAGTTTTTGAGCCATAGGTATGCCAGCTGAAGTTTTCTTTCTGATAATTGGTCTTTCACTTGGGCTGATAACATTGAGCTCCTCACCCCTTGGAGTTTCCCTAGTGGCAGGAGCATCTGTTATTCTAATGAAGCAGCTCTTGGTGGGGGGCTGGCCCCCAGGAAGACGCAGCCAGGTTGAGAAACTTGGAGCTTTCGGTCTTGCTCTCTGGCTTCCTGGAAAGGGAACAGGGCTGGAGATTGAGTTTATGATCAAACAGTGTTATGCAATGAAGTTGTAATAAAAATCCCTGAACTACAGGGTTCGAGAGGTTTCCAAGACTGAATGCATGAAAGTTCCTGGACAGGGCGTGGAAGCTCCACGTCCCCACCTGCACCTGCCCTGTTGTTTCTTCCATCTGGCTGTTCATCTGTGTCTTTTGTAATAAACAGATAAATATAATTAAAATGTTCCCCTGAGTTCTGTGAGCTTTTCTTTATTGAACCTGAGAAAGGGGGTCTTGGGAGCCCCAGTTGATAGCTGGTCAGTCAGAGGACAGGCCACAACCTGGGACGTGCAATTATTGTTTGAAGTAGGGACAGACTTACAGAACTGGGCCCTTCACCTAGGGCTGGTTAGTGTCAGAATAGAATTTTTACTAACTGCAGTACAAATGTCAAAATCAGGAAATTAACATTTGTATGATCCTGCCTTATACATTCTGCAGATGTTATCAGATTTTGTCAGTTGCCCCAGTAATGTACTATACACAAATGCATTCAGGTGTCATGCTTCTTCAGTCTCCTGGAAGATTCTGGAATGTTCTTCCAAATCTGGAGCATACTTCTGAATTCCTTTGTCTTCCAAGACACTGACATTTTTAATGAGTACAGGCCTGGCCAGTTATTTTGTACAATGTCTATCATTTTAGATTTGTCAGCCTTTTCTTCATGATTAGATTCAACTTATACATTTTTTCAGAAAAAAAGAAAAAGAAAAATCTCTTCAAATAATTCTATGCTTATAAAGCATATCGGGAGGTGAAAGAAGTTCATTTGCCCATGGTTAGGTAAAGTAACTGATCACTTGGTTACAATGGTTTAGGTAGATTTATTTGCTGTGAAGTTATCTTCTTCTGTTTGTGTTAAGTTAGCTTTCGAGAACATTCATTTGTCTCTCCTTTCCTTGCCCAATACTTGAAGTCATACCTTAAATATTACTTCTACCTAATATTCTGCACTGTACCCGATGTTCCCAAGAACTTGACTTCATTCAGTGTCAGTTATGCTAAACAGTAACCATTCCTTTTTCTCTAGTACCTAATAGGGCAGAAGCCTTTGTCATTAGGGACTTTATCTTATTTTTGTGTTTGTGTGTTTGTTTTTTGAGACAGAGTCTCACTCACTTGCCCTTGTCAGAGTGCTATTATATCATAGCTCACAGCAACCTCACATTCTTGGGCTCAAACAATCCTCCTACTTCAGCCTCCCAAGTAGCTGGAACATAGGTGCCCACCACAACACTGGCCTAATTTTTCTATTTTTTGTAGAGACGGGGGTCTCACTCTTGCTTAGGCTGGTTTTGAACGCCTGAGTTTAAGCAATCCACTTGCCTCAGCCTCCCAGAGTGCTGAGATTACAGGTGCTCATCCAAGGGCTTTATCTTGTTTTTAAAAAATTTATATTCTTTGCAAATAGAAGATTCTCAATAGCTATTAATTGAATAAGCTAATAAATAAACAAGTACATCCCAAGAGGCTGAATGAAGAGGTATTATCATCTCTATTTTATTAGGAGTCCTAAAGATCAGTACAGTATAATTAAATTGTGACAGCAAATTCTTAGCATAGCTGTTCATTACATAGCATTTTTTTTTAATCCAAAGGGCCACTTTAATTTACTAAACCGCAAGAATAGAAAAGGGGAAAGATGTTTTTACATCTTGATTTATAATCCTAGATGAAATAGAAAATGTTCCATGACTGCTGATAGTCCCTAGGCAATCAGCTAGTGCAGCAATAATGCTACAAAACAAGCGTCCCCACAACGTAACATCCCACAATGACAGCCGTTGGTGCTGGCTCACACAGGTCTGGTCTGGGGTCACCTGGAGTCAGCTGATCAAGACTGAGCTGGGCCTGACTGGCTCCACATTTCAGATCAGACGCAGGGATCAGCAGGACAACAGAGCCAGTCCATTACACACAATGCCTCTTAGGGCCCATGCCACGCTAATTCTCAAACCCAATCCCACGGCCTTGCCCAGGGTCATCACACAGGCAGATACACTCCTGCTGGTCAAATGGCAAAAGGGCATGGATCCACAGGGGGTCCACAGCACTGAGAGACGAAATGAATCTACTGGGATGCAGACATGGCTAGGGATGTGTGCAAACTCTGAGTTGGGGACACAGCAAGATTTCAAGTCCCATGAGAGCTCTCTGGGGTGTCTGCATCCCGGGTGAGCCAGTGTGCTCCTTTGGCACGGGCTGGCTTCCCTGGGCTTGGGCCGAGTCCACATTCTCATTCAGATGCAGAAATCTGAGCTTCCCTTCTGACGGCGTGTGTGTGCAACCTCAGATATTTGACATTTTGATTTTCACCACATGCCCAACTTCATTGACACTGTTGTCGTGAGAATAAAAAGTCACATAGGAGAAAAAAAAGCGTGCAAAGTTACAAGCGCTGTTCTGAGGTCTTATTTGCCTTGCTGCTGTATTGCTGTTCAGGACAGAGATGAGTCATTCTCCAGACAGCCCAGACCTAGAAACAGGAGAACTTTCTGAGTAGAGAAACATCAAGATTTATATTAGCGTGCATGCGTGTTAGCCAGAAACGATCAATCTTGTCATGTCTGTAATTCTAAGAAAGAACACTAGGAAATGTTCTGTATGTTAGGTAATTTTCTAGTAATTAAACGAGAGAAAGGGAGGGAGAGAGAGAGACAGAAAATTTCAAAAGCAAAATATTCTCCCTTCTGGTGCCAGTTTTTGACAGATATTTTAGAACTGAATTTTTAACGTATGCATTTGTGTTTGAAATATAAATTATATCTTCAAATGCAGTGCAATCAGGTAAAAAGCATAATACATTCAGGCACAGTTCGCTCTAGGAATCTTCTCACTTCATAAAGAGCAGATAAAAAATATCTTTTCCTCAGACACGGTCATGGTCTTCCTTTATAGTTATGTGAGCATTTCTAAAAACAGAAAACAAATGTTTAAGACTTAATATGAGAATGTAAAATGACTAGTTGACATGTTTTGACAAGTCTGTGCATCAAAACAGAAAACACAACCAAACTACCTTTTAAAGGTTTTTTTTTTTTAATCAGGAAAGAAAAGAATAACCATGTTTAGTTTTTAAAAAAAGCTATAAAGAAACTCTTTATTCTAATAGATTTAAAGAAAATATTAGCGAGCCAAAGGAATTCTTAGATCGCCAGCTGAAGAAAGGTGTTTTCTGTCTTCATAATCTCCTTAGCCCTATATAAAAAATGCTCTTGTCCATAGCTTTCCAGTTAAAGCTTTGCTTTCTGTAATGCAAACCTTCCACAGTATTTATTAGCAGTGATCTTTTAGCCTGTTTCTTTGCTTTCCTTCTCAGTGGAATAACTATGTAAAGGATCCCAGTTTCATGGTTTCCCAGGAGCAATCAGCCACTGGTAGACCTGAATACGCCTAAATTTGTCATCCTCATATTCACAGATACTATTTTTGGAGCAGTGTCCTACATCTCCCCTCCTTCTCAATCTAAAATGTTTTCAACAGGTACCACCAGCATAAGTTCAAGATTAATTTGAAACATTCTCCCAGATTTCATTTTGGTAATTTGCATTTTGCCACAAACGTACCTGGCGCAGGTAGGATGGCGGATAGGTCTCCAGTGAGCCAAGAGCCGGGTGCTGCCCTGCTATGCCTCAGACCTGTCGCCTGTCTGAAGTCAACATTAATACCGATCACTCTGAGCACAGAGTGGAATTCTCCTCTGAAGCCAAAGAAATCTCTGCAGAGAAGTGTGGAATGAATACAAGCAATCTGGTTCTCATTTGTAGACAATGAAATACATGGGCTCTAGAACGACACTTTAGATCTCAGAAAGTTTGTTCCTTTTTTTATCTTTTCAAGTTTCGTGTCATCTGCGATGTGCGTCCTTCGGATGACAGGCTCTGCAGGTACAATGAGAATGTCATAATACTTTCTTTAAAAACGACAGTACCATCTGCCTTTATTCCCTGCCTTCCTTCTTTCTTTCCCTCCTCCTTCACCCCTCTCATTTTCTTTTCTTCTCTTCCAAATATAGTCATGAGACCTGATTTTTCAAACAGAAGATTTTTTTAATGTGCATTGGTGAGCTCATATTTTGTTTATCAGGAGATTTCAAATTTGTTATCATGGAATAAGTGAGGGAGCGTGGATCTTGAGGGTTTATCCAAATCATTTTCCAGGTCGGGATTAAATTAATTATATTTGGTCTGTTTGGTTTGCCTTTCCTGTATACCATCTTTTAAAACTGAATGACCAAAATGTGTACCCTGCACTGCTTATTTGGCAAGATGAGTCTCCCAAGTACATTAAGTAGACCGTGCATTTCACTAGTCAAGATCTCTGATACAAGGATGTTTTAAAGTCGTAAGAAAACACTTAACATAAAATTCACCGTCTTTACTGTTTGTAAGTATACACTTCAGTAGTGTTAAGTTTATCCGCATTGATATGAAACGTTCTGCAGAACTTATTTATCTTATATATCCGAACTCTATCTCCATTAAAAAAAATAATCCGCCCTTCCCTCCCTCTCCTGCCCTGGTAACTCTCCTATTTTCTGTTCCTATGAATTTGGCTTTATACCTTATATTTTTCTTTTCATGACTGGCTTATTTCACTTACCATAACATCCTCAAGGTTCATTTATCCTTCTATGTTAAGGCTGAATAATATTCCGTTGTAGGTATATATCATATTTTGTTTTCAATTCATTCATCAATCAACATTGGGGTTGCTTCCACCTCTTGTTAGCTGTGAATAATGTTGCTATGAACAGAATTCATATGACAGAAACTTGAAAATGTCCAGTCATTTGAACTAAATCTAGGGAGTATTTTCTCAGTTTCTCTCATACTGAATAGAGTGAAATATTTAGGACTAAACACCTCATCCTATAACTTCTAATGGAGAGTAACATATATTAGATTAAAAATTATAAAGTGGTTGGGTGCTCCATGGCTCATGCCTGAAATCCCAGCACTCTGGGAGGCCGAGGCAGGTGGATCTCTTGAGTTCAGGAGTTCAAGACCAAATTGAGCAAAAGCAAGACCCTGTCTCTACTAAAAATAAAAGGAAAGAAAGAAAAGAAAAAGTTTAAAAAGAAATGTCTAGTTTAAAAAGTTTAAAAAGAAATGTCTAGAAATGTCTGGGGTGTGTTCCAGTGGCTCAGTGAGTAGAGCACCGGCTCCATATACTGAGGGTGGTGGGTTCAAGGCCAGCTCAGCTGAACTGCAAAACAAAAAAATAGCCGGGCGTTGTGGCGGGCACCTGTAATCCCCGCTACTAGGGAGGCTGAGGCAAGAGAATCGCCTAAGTCCAGGAATTGGAGGTTGCTGTGAGCTGTGTGATGCCACAGCACTCTACCGAGGGCGATAAAGTGAGATTCTGTTTCTACAAAAAAAAAAAAAACCTAGTTAAAAAAAAAAAGAAAAGAAATGTCTAAACCTTGGAATTTTTTCAAGGGTAATGAAAATATACATAGTACATGTTTAATTATTTAGTGATACAAACCCTGCATGTGAAGACTGATACACAAAATAACCGAGAAAATGGCAACAATTCCCATTGTAAATGAATTTGACTTTGTAAGACCAAGGAAGCAAAGTCTAGATATTGATTAAGGGAAAATTACGTGTCATTAGTAAAAATAAATGGCCCTTGGACCCTTCAAATATTATTTTGACCCACATCAGAACCATGCATGATTAATTATAATAAATCACAGAGCTCACAAAGTGAATTAGCTACTTCCGGGAAGTGATATTACCAGGACCCATTTCTTCTGACGTCTTATGAGTAATATGCTACATACAGGGTGTCCATAAAGTTCATGGGCAATTTTAAATTGCACACGGTTTTAAACTACATGTGAACTTTATGGCCACCCTGTCTTGAACTATACATCATACAAATTAACCTATTAATTGAGAATTTTTATTGGCATACATAGTTCACACACAAAAAAGTAAAAGTAGTTTCCCTGACTCTGCCTTCAGTCATAATCCAGAACTATTACAATCCCATTTTTTCTCCCAGGGTGGTGTCCCTGGGGAGCCACATTTTCTGACAGGAGAAATTCCTGTCTTTACTGGGAATGTTACAACTAGTGTATCACAAATCAAGAAGTTCTAATGGGTTGGGGGGAGGGGAACGTCTACAGGGAAACAAAATTAAACCACTCTTTGAAGGTAGCTTGTGAAGGTAACTAAATCCGTTTATCCCTTCTATGAATTTGACTTTTATGTGTGTTTGCTGAGGCTGTATCAGAAAACCAATTACAGATGTAGCTCGCGCAGTTTGCTTGCTATCACTAAGGAGCAGCTAATGTCTTATAAACCCTGCTCTGTTATCTCATTAATTGAAGAAACACAACTCAAAAGAGAAGTGTGTTTACTTTTAAAGCAATTAAAAGTAATGGCTTGCCACCAGCCCGCATGTCCTTCCAGAAACCTCAGGTTTCCCTGTAGCTGCTCAGGTGAGCATAGCCTCACCAGGAAGCTGGGACAGGGATCCAGCCCACACGCTCCACGTAGGATCCCCTCCTCCAAGTGATGTCGTGTAAAGGAACATTGTCTCAAGTATAAAAGGAACGTTTATATCCTCAGAGGAAAGGAACTGCAAACCAAGGGCTAAGAAACGCGGCAAACACCCAAGCAAATGTTTTGTGAGGGTAGAAAGGGAGACTCAGGAGCAATTCAGGCACAAGCAGCAGAGGTAGGGGTGGGAGTTACTTCTTATTTCCAGTTAGCAGGGAAAGCTTTATCACCAGTGCAATTTCAAGAGATCTTTAGGTGCTGGGTGCATTGGCTCACGCTTCTAATCCCAGCACTCTGGGAGGCTTGGAGCTCAGGAGTTCGAGACCAGCCTGAGCAAGAGGGAGACCCCATCTCTACTAAAAATAGAAAAACTAGCTGGGCCTGGTGGTGGGGGCCTGGAGTCCCAGCTACTCGGGAGGCTGAGGCAGGAGGATGACTTGAGGAGTTTGAGGTTTCTGTGAGCTATGACACCATGGCACTCTACCCAGCATGGCAGAGTGAGACTTTGTCTCAAAAAAGGAAGAAAAAAGTGTTTTAGGTAATGAGGGTAATTAGAATTGGTGGCTTTTAATGGAAGCCATCATTTATTCTAGAAAAATAGAGATTAACTAAAATTTTAGACTGTATACAGAGGCTCTTTAAAAACAAAAATTCAACCGCATTTTCTCCAAGAATAAATATTCCCTGAAGCACTGCCACTGTGATTGATCTGAATGGTCTAAAATAGTGAGTGTATTTCCCAAAGCACCTGAATGGCCAGTGAAAAGGAAATGGGTTCACTTATAATTTATACCTCTGGGTAAATCACCAAACAGCCAAAATATAGCATACAGTAGCAGCTACTTTAACAGTCCTGACTGCATTAGAATCCCAGCCCCCTCCTCATGAAGGGCCGTGGGGGCCAGTTTACTTTAAAGTTCTAATCTTTCTTTCAGGACACTTTAAATGTAACAATCCGTCTTAATTTCCTCAAATCATTTTTAGTGAATTTTTTACCAAAGTAGAGAACTAACGTATTGAACCTGCTCCTGTATCTCCTGTCACATATACAAGAATATCAGAAAGCAATCAAATGCTGAGAACTTGGCAATGGACCGGTTTGGGGAAGAGGTGCTCACTGTATGTTTAACTCTAATAGGTTTGGTAAAAGAATATTGTCAAGAATAATTCCAGCCATAGCGCATCTGCTAGTGTGACTGAACCTGGCTTGCAAGATCACGTTTTACTAAGCAGGGTCCTGACTCACGGCGTAGTAGGTAAGAGCTACATGGATAATTCTCTATTCCTATGATAAAATAACTTCAGTCAGCCCTTAGGGTTATGTACAAGTTAAGAAGGGTAAAGTGATATGGGGATCGGCCTTATCTTCTACGATTTAATCTTTCTCTCTTGGTTTTTTTGCCCTCTCCCAGAAAAACTTCTTTTGGAAAATAAACCTTGGATCCATTTAATGAAGCCAGGTTTTAGGCTCAGTTGGTAGAACATACAGAAAATATCCCATATATGGGATGTATATGATTTATTTTTAATAAATTTTTATATGGGTTGTATATGATTTATTTTTTTATATGGGTTGTATATGATTTATTTTTAATACATTTTTATAATTTTTTTTTTTTGTAAGACAGAATTTATTCACAGAAAAGAAAGAAAAGAATACAGAAAACATTAAGGCATCTGTTAGAGGGAGAAAATTCTAGTGGGGAGAGAGAAGCTCTCTCCGTTTCTCTCCCAGTCTTTCTCCAT
>CAUYON010064580.1:0-17501 GCA_963573935.1 Arctocebus calabarensis | reverse complement strand
GTATCTGTTCCCGGATGACCAGAAAACAGTCTTTGTGTTTGCCTCAGGGCTGCCCAAATCTATTGCTTTTTCTGTGAAGGCAAAAGCCAGTTTAACCCATTAGTGGCTTACTTGAATGAGACATACATGAGACTTACATGTAGGGATTTCTAACCTCACATGTTGTAACATTTTCTAAGAAACATTATGTAAATAAAGGTAGATTTATATATGTTAACTTTGGGAGTGACTTTTGCGAAACCTTGTATTATATCTGTGTCCCAGGGCTTTGTGGAAAGCAGAATTCAAGAGTTAGAATACTTGAAAGAAAAAGTTTCTAAGAAAAATACTGAAGTAGTTGTATAGCATAATGTGAAAGGACAGAAATGATGTGAAGACAGAATTCATAATTAAATGTGAAGCAGGCTGGGGACAGTGGCTCATGATTGTAATCCCAATGCTTCGTTGGGAGAAGCAGAAGGATCACTGGAGGCCGGGAGTGGGAGACAGGCCCGGAGACAGGCCCGGGCAACATAGAGAGGCCCCATCTCTATGAGAAAATTAGACATCAGCTCAGCATGAGGGCACACACCTGTCATCCCAGCTACCTGGAAGTCTGGAGCTTGAGGATCACTTGTGCTCAGGAGTTTGAGGTCACAGTGAGCTATGATCACACCATTGCACTTCAGCTTGGGTGACTTCATGCATGGCCATGTCAAGAGTGAAAGGCGTCATTAGGAGAAGAAGGCAAGTGTGTGGCCAAGAGTCTGTTAAATATACTAATGCTGAGAGAAGGGAACAAGATTCTTTTCAACAAGGCAATGGAAGAATGACATAAATGGTATTTCATAGATCTTTGAGACAAGTTTGGACCTTAAGGGTCAGGTTTGCATAAAGATGCCCAAAGGACCTCAGCATTTGCTCTCCATATCAGCTCAAATATCTGCCTCCTGCATTCAACCACAGCACTTCAGCCGTCACAGCTGTGTATATGAGCCACACATGGGTCTGGCTGAGCCCTGGTTGAGCCACGGCTGTGATGACTGAAGGGTGTTGTTAATATTCCATGAGCTTGATATAAAAGAATACTTAGAGGAAAATTCACTGTATTTTCTAAACATAACATGAGAGTAGAGTGAGACCCAACTGTGGGAGAATCAATTATGAATGACACAGAGAGCATCTTGGGCCTTCAGAAGTGCCTTGCCTGCCAATGTTTTGCGATGTAAAGAAATACCTTAATGGGAGAATTCAAGATGTGAAGGGGAAAAATATCTTTCTTCTCTTAAACATTGGTTTAAGTCTTAGTAAAATATAGTTTCAAGGTTATTATTACCAGATGAAGAAGGACAGAGAATAGCAAATAAAACTCTACAGGTATTACCCTATGATTGCACTAATGTACACAGCTATGATTTAATAAAAAACAAACAAACAAACAAAAAACAACGATATACTCTACAGGTAAAATGTAAGTTTAATAGCCACGAAAAATACATTTTTCTAACGTGTAGGTCCTGCCAATGCAAAGGAGAGCAGACAACTTCTCAGATAGAAAATATTTTTTAAACATCAAGTTCATAGTTTTTAAGTTCCTGCTAACCTTAACCATAACTTAAAAGCAGACATATATTTAAACTTTTGCTAGGATAATAATAAGACTAGTGTCTTTAGTTGGTGAATTTTTCTGTCTCCTTTCTATAAGACTCTCACCATCCATTTTATCTGATAAAATATGTTCACAGAGGATTAAGGTTATTTTTCTCAGTAAAGTTACCTTCTGGATAGATCTTTTAGGAAAAATTAATTAAATTATATACATAGTTTCTACTTCATGGAAAGCACTGCCTTTGAGATGAAAAAAATTTATAGGGAAATTCTTTTTTAGCCATTGGTAAGTTAATATGTGGAAAGGATTAATTTTCTCAGCAAGGATCTTCCTTATTTCTAGTCTGATTTATTCGTGCTATATCAATAAGTCAGTTTTTTCAAATTCCCAAGAAGTTCAGAAAAACAGAACCACCTCTAGAGCCCCCTCCACTGCCAATTAAGTCTACGATCATAATTGTCTGACTCATTGAGATCTTATTGCTATATTGTAACACATCCCTCTAAACAATAAAATAAAAGAGATAGAAAAGGAATGAGGGACATGAAGTAATAGATGATAAAGCCAGAGAGAAGTAAGAAAAGATAAATCAAGTACTATGGGATGGAAGAAGAAAGCTGTCAAAATTCAATTTTAAAGTAAACAAATAAGTAAGGTCATAATGCTCTAAAATTGAATCACAACATTTCATCTAAGTTTCTCCTCAGACTGGCAACTTTAAAAAAATCAGTGACAGGCGGCACCTGTGGTGTAAGGAGTAGGGCGCTGGCCCCATATACCGGAGGTGGTGGGTTCAAACTCCACTCCAGACAAAAAATAAAAATAAAAAATAAAGACCAATGAGGAACTATTAAAAAATTATTTAAAAAAAAGTAAAAAATCCCTGACAAAAATGGACTAATAAAGTAATTCTCCTTTCTTTCATGAGATGTTCATACCACTAAGTTATTTTCACCTGTTTTTTGGCATCTGGATGTTGATCTTCTATGGATCACAGAGCATCTCATTTGCAGGGCTAAAACTAGATCCACTGTTTACTACCTCAGTATTCACTGATACTTTCACATATTTTCTGTGCAGACAAACATTTCCTGCTCTTTGTTTAAATAAAAATTAAGAATTACCAGAAAAGTACTCCATCATCCTTTTACAACATTCCTCAAATACGGAAAGTAAAAACATCCCTTCAAGATGTCAGTAGCTATTTGAAACTTTTGTTCAATTACTTACTATAAAAATAATGTAAATATTAATCAAGAGAATTTGGATGTCATTTATGAGTAGCAGATTATATTTATCATAAAATATAGTAAGTAAAAGAATTCATATGTATAATTATGTAAAATGAAAATGTAGCATTGGAGTTAAAGAATATAGTAATAGTTATATTGTATTATTCTTGTCTACACGAAGTTTAAATTAATATGAGATTTAAGCACAAAGAAAATATGAATATATGTAAGCTATCATAGGATCGTTTTACATTGTTCTTTTTTCTCAGACATTTTCCTACATAGACTACAAAACTCACTTGTACACATACACACATATATAGTGTTTTTCGTATCAAAAATATATTTATTAGCCTCTGTGTATATATAACACAAATTACAAAATTCTTCCTATTAAAATATTATTTGATAAAAGTGTATAATGCGCATTTTCTCAATAACTAAAAACATACAAAATTATAATTTTATATATGTAATTGAAGACTTTGAGTATGTATTGAAAATTTTCTGATCTTTTGCTGCCATCTAGTGGTATACTCAATAATTTTTCTTTTTTAAAAGGCCATTGTAAAACTTCTATTGAATTGGAAGTACGTATCTTAGTTATTTAATAAATATAAAGTTGTAAGTAAAGAAAAATAGCAATTCGTTATATGTATTATGTCATTCTTATATACAAATATTACCCAGTGAATTATAACGTTTCTTAAGGCTTCCTTTACCATGTACAAACTATAAAACTGCAAGGTTAGAATGAACTGGATAATTGTTGCCTTAAAATTATAATTTCCCGAAGAGGCAACCAAGGAACTGTAAAATGTCATAACATAAATTTTGAAAGTCCAATGTATATTGCTTCGTTATTTGCAATTGTGTAGCCTTTACTATGGGATGAGAGTTTCTTAAGCATTTAGACATGCATACATGGGTTCATATACAGCACACAACAAATGAAAATGTGCATGACACATGTGTTGCCTTAATGCTAACTTTAGAAAGTAATTGCCTTAATATTAACTTTAGAAATGAATTGCCTATAAAAACACAAAAAATACATTGGAAGTGATTTAGGTAGATGGAATAAGAATTAAACAAATCACAAAACTATAGGCTACCCATTCAGGCTCTTCTGTCAGACAAGGAGTGTTTTCTTGAGTGAAGGGGAGGTAGAATATGAAAGCAGGTATCAGCAGTCAAAATAGATGGCATAAATAGAGAAAGACATGCTTCTCTAAAGCAAGATACATCAAAATGAAATGTCCTGTAGTGTATATTACTTAAAATACTCTTCATATTCAAGTATAATATTGACAGGTTAATAGGCTTCCTTTGAAATATTTGCCCAGTACTAAAGATTTTGTCATTAGCCCTGCTATTGCCAGGAAATATCTTTAGGGAGTAAATGTTGGTATACAAGATGTCCATGAAGTTCATGTGCAATTTAAAATAGTAGATGCATTTGAACATCTTACTGTGTTGTTATCATAATCTGTAACTAACAGAAATAACTTTTCTTCAACTAGTGAGCATTGATTCATGAAAAGATCAATATTTCCTGGAACCTGGGCATAGATAACATCGCATAGTATACAAAAGAAAATAATTTATTATGAACAGAATAAAAACACATGGCTGTTTTGTCTTGATATTAATAGAAAAAAGTGCATAAACACATAGGTTATGCATTTTCTTGAGAAAGTTCGGTTTACGTTTAAGCAGTTTCTGTACTTTCAATGTGGAAAATAAATATTCTACAAAATTAGCATTAATAATTAACTTTTAGCACTGTAATATGACTGCCTGAAAGAAAAGCTCATATAGGAATTTTGTGAATAAGCTGTATATAGGGATGGATGAAACACTCATTTTGATAGGAGGTAATATATTCAAAATTTTTTGTGAAAAAACTTTACTAGTGCACATGAGAATCTCCAAAGTTCAAATGCATATATATAGCTTATTAGAGATTGTGCAATTGTTTCATAAGGAACATAGTAGAAAAATTATATTCATAAGTAAGTTTAGGTCAAAATGAGAAACAAAAGCGCTGATTTGCATGTTGTACTTCATGTACATACAAAAAGATAAAAAATAACATTTAAAAATATACTCCCAAACCAGGCAGAGTGGCATGCACTCATAGTTCCAGCTTCTGTAGATGCAGAGGCATGAGGATTGCTTGATCCCAGAAGTTCAAGAACAGCCTGGGCACGTAGCCCATGTCTTTAGTTAAAAAAAAAGAAAAACCCACAGTATTCTCATCAGATCTATGTGTATATATAATAGGTATTTTGACCATATATATATTTATGTATGTGTACCTGTATATGGTTTAGCAATTAAGTTTTTGATCAAGTGTTTATCAAAGATAATTTTGTTGTTTTCTTCAAGAATATATTTGACTGTAAAATATAAAATTATGGAATTTTGTTTATAAACACTAGGCAACCAGTGCTACTGTTGGATTTTCCTCATTAAAATCAATAGTTAGCCTATCTTATTATTTTAGCCTTTCCCTTTTCTTTTTTTAATACAAGTGTCTAATACCCAATAGATACCAAAAAAAATTCTAGTACTGACATGTATTTTGATTTTGCCCTCCCCCACAGACAGCCAGTTGAGTCCCCAAAAGATAATTTCCAAATAGGTATAACCACCTTAAGATTTTATATTTTTGATTACATATTTCTACTCTGATAAATTTTCCAGAAAAAACAAAGAGAAATTTATGCAATATTTTAAGCTTGCAATCACTTTGCATCATTAATACTTTGAAATATTACCAATTCATGTAAATATTTAAAATGCTATACTGCTTAAGTAAACTAGAGTAGTAGATTTATGAAATATGACAAGGGCAGTATCATTACAATAACAAATAACCTATGACATAAATAATAGGATAATATAATATTAAGTAAAAAATACTTAGCATGTGTAGCACTTTTTAAAGAAACTACTTAGCATGTTTAAACCTTTCAAAGAAAAAATGCAAGAATACTAGAAAATGCACCTGTACATCTTTGGGTGGTGGGAGTAGAGAGCACATTTTCTTTTTTCCTGTGTTTCTTCTATTATTAATATTATAAATAAGTATGTATTGATACATTAATAAAACCTCATAATTAGTTTTATTTTAAATCATTAATCATGAATATGTATGTTTCCTCAAGCTAAATGATTTAACTTCAGAATTATTTACTTAAATGTCTTTTATAAATAAAATAAAGGAGAAAATTTTTAACTTCCTTGAGTATAACAACAACAAACACAAGCTACCAAAACCTATGGGATACAACAAAAGCAGTCCTAAGAGGAAAATTTATCACTTTAGAAGCCTTCATTCAAAAAACAGAAAGAGACCACATCAACAAACTCACAAGCCTAATGGAATTGGAAAAAAAAAGAATAATCTAAGCCTAAACCCAGAAGAAGAAAAGAAATATCCAAAATTAAATCAGAGATCAATGACATTGAAAACAAAATAATCATTCAGAAAATTAATGAAACAAGGAGTTGGTTTTTTGAAAAATAAATAAAATAGATAAACCTTTGGTCAGACTAACTAGAAATAAAACAGTAAAATCTCTAGTAAGCTCAATCATTAATGATAAAGGAAAAATTACAACTGATGCCACAGAAATGCAAGAGATCATCTCTGAATACTACCAGAAACTATTTGCCCAGAAATTTGACAATGTGATTTGGAATCACACCCTCTCACTAGATTTAGCCTAGATGAAATAGATCTTCTAAACAGAGCAATTTCAAGCACTGAGATCAAAGAAACAATAAAAAATCTCCCAACAAAAAAAATGACCTGGTCCGATAGCTTCTAACCAGAATTCTATCAAATCTTCAAAGAAGAGCTTATTTCTATACTGCAGAAATTATTCCAAAAAACTGAGGAGGAAGGAATCTTCCCCAACACGTTCTATGAAGCAAACATCACCCTGATACCAAAAACCAGGAAAAGACCCAACTAAAAGGGAGAATTTCAGACCAATTTCACTAGTGAATATTGATGCAAAAATTCTCAACAAAATCTTGCAAGTAGATTACAACCTATCATCAAAAAAGTCATACATCAAGATCAAGTAGGTTTCATCCCAGGGATGCAAGGCTGGTTTACTTTATGCAAGTTCATAAACATTATTCATCGTGTCAACAGAAGCAAAACCAAAGACTATATGATCCTCTTAATATATGCAGAAAAAGCATTCAATAAAATGCAGCGTCCTTTTCTAATTAGAACACTGAGGAATATAGGCATAGGCGGCACATTTCTTAAACTGATCAAAGCTATCTATGACAAACCCACAGCTAATATTTTACTGAATGGAGTAAAACTGAAAGCTTTTCCTTTTAAAACTGGAACCAGACAAGATTGTCCTCTGTCACCATTATTATTCAACATAGTGCTGGAAGTTCTAGCCAATATAATTAGACAAGACAAGAAAATAAAGGGCATCCAGATGGTGCAGAGGAGGTCAAACTCTCCCTTTTTGCTGATGATATGATCTTATACTTAGAGAACCCCAAAGACTCAACCACAAGACTCCTGGAAGTCATCAAAAAAAATGCAGTAATGTCTCAGGATATAAAATCAATGTCCACACGTCAGTTGCCTTTGTATACAACAACAACAGCCAAGATGAGAGGTTAACTAAGGACACAACTCCCTTCACCATAGCCCCAAAGAAAATGAAATACTTAGGAATATACCTAACAAAGGAGGTGAAAGACCTCTATAAAGAAAATTATGAAACCCTAAGAAAGAAAATAGCAGAGGACATTAACAAATGGAAGAACATACCATGCTCATGGCTGGGAAGAATCAACATTGTTAAAATGTCTATACTTCCCAGAGCAATTTACTGATTCAATGCCATTCCTATTAAAATACCAACATCCTACCTTTTTTTTTTTGGTGGTTTTTGGCCAGGGCCGGGTTTGAACCCATCACTTCCAGCCTATGGGGCCAGCGCCCTACTCCTTTGACCCACAGGTGCTGCCCATCCAACATCCTACTTTCAAAACTTGGAAAATATGATTCTGCATTTTGTATGGAACCAGAAAAAACCCTGTGTAGCTAAGGCAATTCTTAGTAATAAAAACAAAGGTGAGAGTTTATCACCTTACCAGATTTTAGGCTGTATTACAAGGCCATGGTGGTCAAGACAGCATCATACTGGCACAAAAATAGAAATATAGACATTTGGAATCGAACAGGAAACCAGGAAATGAAACCCATAATTTATAGCCACCTAATCTCTGATAAACCAAACAAGAGCATCCACTGAGGGAAAGACTACCTATTCAATAAATGGTGCTGGGAGAATTGGATATCCACATGTAAAAGACTGAAACTGGACCCGCACCATTCTCCACTCACAAAAATTGATTCAAGATGGATAAAGGACTTAAATTTAAGTCATGAAACAATAAAAATCCTCAAAGAAACAATAGAAAAAACACTGGAAGATGTCAGCCTGGGGAAAGACTTCATGAGGAAGACTGCCATGGCAATAGCAACAATAGCAATAATAAACAAATGGGATTTAATTAAATTGAAAGCTTCTATACAGCCAAGGAGACAAGAAACAAAGCAAATAGACAACCTACTCAATGGGAAAGGATATTTGCATATTTTGAATCAAACAAAAGGGTTAATAACCAGGATCTATACAGAAATTCAATTAATCCACAAGAAAAAAACAACAAACCCATACATCAATGGGGAAGAGAGACGAACAGAACCTTCTCTAAAGAAGACGGATGAATGGGTAGCATACACATGAAAAAAGGCTCATCATCCCTAATTATTAGAGAAATGCAAATGGAAACCTTCCCGAGATATCATCTAACCCCAGTGAGAATGACCTGTTTCAGAAAATCTCAAAACTGCAGATGCAGCGGATGTAGAGAGAAAGGAACACTTTTACACTCCTGATGGGACTGCAAAAGAACTCAACCTTGACCTCCCATTTGATTCTGTAGTCCCATTACTGGGCATCTATCCAGAGGAAAAGAAAAAAACCTTTTATTATAAAGACACTTGTACGAGGTTGTTTATTGCAGCCCAGTTTACAATGGCTAAAATGTGGAAACAGCCTAAATGTCCTTCAACCCAGAAATGGATTGGTAAGCTGTGGTATATGTATACCATGGAATATTATTCAGCATCACAACCATCAAAAAAAAAAATGTAGATTTTGCAGCATGTGTACTAACCTGGATGGAGGTGAAACACATTATTCTTAGTGAAGCATCACAGGAATGGAGAAGTATGAATCCCATGTATTCAACTTTGATATGAGGACAGTTAATGATAATTAATGACACAGTGGGGTATGGGGGAAGGGGAGACCAAACAGTGAAGGAGGGAGGGGGTGAGGGCAAGGAAAAGAAGAAAAACAAACAAAAAAAGAAAATAAAAGAAAATAGTGACTAATTCTCATATAAATTGGATTTAATTTTGACCAAAGTACATTACTTAAACATTAATTTTCAATTCGACTTGTTAATATGTTGTTTAGGATATTGCATCCTCATTTATAAGTGAAATATGTTTGTTATTTTCCCTTTGTAATAATATATTTTCTCCAATTTTACTATAAGTTATATCCAGATTAAGTAGAATGATTCTAAAGCATTTCTTCTTTTTCTATTGTCTATAAGATTTGGCATGATCTGATTTTTGAAATTATCTTTTACTCTAATTTATAAATATTAGTTGTCTAATTTTTGAGACTTTGGAAAAATAACAAGAAGTTAACTGATGATTCCATACTGAACCTCAGAGTCAAAGCATTCTATAACAGACATACTCTTATCTGACAATGTGAATGTTACTTTCTTTGCATTATTATTATTATTGCTTAATATTTCAATGCAGCAATCATCTGATTTCTTTTCTGAATGTATTTATATTTGTTCATTCTTTACAAGGTTTTTGTTTCTAGTCCTTATCTTAAACATTGTTATTCTTATGAAATTTTAAGCCTTTTTAATTCTGTGAAGGCAAAAAGTGTAAAACTAATAAAGACATATGTATGTAAAAAAATAAAGAAAAGATGTCTTTTAGCAACATAGATTCTAACAATTAACATTTATAATGTTAATTTAAACATTTTCATATTTCATGAAAGTGTTCTCATGAAAACATCCCTTAAAATTTAATAAAATTCACATAAGAACGCTTTCCAGATCATGTTTTCTTTCTATTTTATGAATGTTGTATAGTATGATTTGTTACCGATATTAGAAAGGATAAATATTCTTGTTGTTCTGAATCTTTGTGATTCAGAATAGACAAAAAAACTACTTACAATTTTAAACAGTAATTCCTAAACCAACCTCAGGAACTTGGAGAGGCAGAGATTTGTAATGATGTAATAGATCCATATGTGTGCCAAATAGACACAGACAAAAATAGGCATTCCAAATGTAGAAACACCATAATTACAAAATAAATACAAGTCCCAATGTCAGAGTCATAGTGATATGAATAAATAAATGAATGAAAATCTTTTTTTTTTTTTGGAGACAGAGTCTCAAGCTGTCACCCTGGATAGAGTGCGGTGGAATCACAGCTCACAGCAACCTCCAATTCCTGGGCTCAAGCGAGTCTCTTGCCTCCACCTCCCAAGTAGCTGGGACTACAGGCGCCCACCACAATGCCTGGCCATTTTTTGGTTGCAATTGTAGTTGTTTGGCGGGCCGGGCTGGGTTTGAACCGGCCAGCTCAGGTGTACATGGCTGGTGCCTTAGCCCACTGAGCCACAGGCGCTGAGCCTATGAATGAAAATCTTGAGACAAATTAACACGAAAATTTTACTTGAAAGTCTATTTTTGCTTTCTTTCTTTAGGTGTTTTTTCAATTAATGAATGGTAGCATTACAGTTATTATCAGTTAGAGGTCTAATATTGACATTTAACATTATAATCCAATTTTACATTAAAAAAGAGATTCCCAAAATACAGTGGACATAAATTTCTATGAAACTATTGTAATCAAATCCCAAACAAATAAAATATCAAGTTGCAATTAAGTGCCAACATCTTTCCTGCGAGGCACAATTTAAATATTAAAAGCACATAGAAGTTATTATAGCTTGTGTATTTGAGATTTATTGTTCTTGTTTATTTTGTGCTCTCATGTCTTATTTTCTTCTCATACTGGCTCACAGCTAGCAGGAGGCACTCTCTGATAATGATGTGATCTACCCTTGGCTCTTGCTGTGACAGTAGATTTTGCAGTCTAAGTCAATTTCCTTCATAGCAGGGGCCATTGGTAAAGTATGTCAATTCAAAAGAGCAAATTGGTTAAACTCTTCCGTTTTGGCTATCTTAGGGATATCCATGGGCAACTGACTTCCAAAAACTCAACCAAAAGGCTTTTAGTCTCAATATGACAAATATATATGAGATACTTTATAAATTCAGCTGAAATAACAGTAATGCTTATAATCTGCCACCTCAAATCAGTTCATATCTTGCTTAGCTGACTACTTTTTACTATTACTTATATTGAAGTAATGGTTTTCAAGAATGTAAACTTTTCATCTTCATAAGTTAAATTATGACATATCATAAAATATAGTGCATCATATGTACAATTTTCAAGTTTGTGGCATTGCAAATAGCAATCAGGTGGGCAATCAAATCAAGTATACATTGGTCATTTCTAAATGAAACTAAGATGTAATCTTGATCTAAATTCTTGGATTAAAAGACCTGTTCAGATTTCAGTTGACTTCTTTCCCCTTCCTAAATCATTTATAAACAAACATTCTCTAGTAGAGTTTTTAAAATTTTTATCAGCATCTTAAATTATACTCAAATTTTAGGGAAAATTTAGGATGATGTTATGGATATTATAAAAGTCTTTTTGGCTACCCCAGTTCTAACCTTTGCTAAGGAAATTCCAAACTAGATGGAAGTAATGTAAATATGTTTTTCCAGGAACACTTACTAGCATAATATAGGTGCATGACCAAGGCTCTGCCAAGCACAACACTTGCCCAGACTGGAGTAAGGTGATAGTTGATGGAGAGGAAGGACGTTATCATGAAGTCTCAGTAGAGGCAGCACAGCTGTAGCAAATCAGGGTCCTGGGATAGGAGTGGTTGCAGTGCTGGTGCTGCACCCATTGTCCGTGGCCAGCAGTTAGATCTTCAGAATTCAGTGATCATTTACAGCAGCAGCTATGAGGGGAGGCTGGCTGCAGGATGGAACTGGGACCCAGTCCAAGCAAAAGAACCCTCAGACTGACTTTCCAACCATCTCTGATTTTGGAACTATCCAATATCCTTTTCATAAATTTCCTTTCTACTTATTATAGTACTCACGATGTTTTTTCTTCCCTGTAACTAAGAACTCTTTCTAATAGATTGATTGGATCAGAGAGGTAGTTCTTAAAAATGAAAAACTGAGTAGGAATAGTGGCAGTGATTTGGCCTTGAACTTACCTGGTAGGCTGATGACCCTTTTTATCAATGCTTTAAGAAAATACACGATTTCTCTTCATTGTAATACACACTTCAGATGTTAGTGTCTTGATAAGGCCCTGTTGCTCTGGTTGCAAGTGGCTATGTGTCCCAGCCTGTGAGAATTGTTAAGTGCCAATCACACTTTTAGAAGTTCTAGCCAAGTCAGTTACCCCCAAATACACTCTAACATGACACTAACTCTTCGTGAACAAAATGAGACATGATAGTTTTGGTGGAACTGAACTTTGAAAGTTAGTTGATTTACATGGAACTTGTTGCATTATCTGAACATGCCATGACATTGAGTAATCTCCTGGAATTGACTTCATAATTTCATGAGAGAAATTTTATATTTAAAAATTTGGGAGAAAAATTGTGTTCCCCCTAAAGTTAAAGTAAATCTCAATGAATAGTGTTTTTAAAAAGAGAAAGTATTTTTGGTATTTCATAGGAATTGTGTTTAAAGTTCAAATCTATTGGGATGAATTTCACAGAAAGGCAGAGAACTATTTACTTGATCAACATTGCTCAATTTATTGTATTTATGAGAATAAAAGAACATATAACATTGATTGCTGCATTCAAATCAGGTTCACATACTTCAAAAGAGACATTTCAATGGTTTTATAGACTTACAAAGGGATATCTGTAATAAGAATGGATGGCTTCTTATGACCACTCCATGAATTTGGAAAAGACTCAGAATCATAAGCAGAAGTGTGAATTCTTTATATCCAGAGTCAAACTCTTTTATATGGGAATAAAACATCCTGATTCTTAAAACGCTGAACAAATTTGGGGCTACCTACAATACAAAAACAAACAAACAAAAAAAAAACTCTAGGCACAGAAGCTTCCTTCTGACATGTGTATTTGAAATGAGTTTAATAGAGACAGATCATCCCATTCCATCTTCTCCCCATCCAATTTTTATTTTCTTTTCTGTGAATTCAAATTATTAATCATCAACCTCTATGAAGAATACCTGTAGGCATCATGGCTGTTTGTTTCACGGTTACAGACAGCACAATGTGACTGGCACATAGATGGTATTCAGCAGATATATGTTGAATGAATAAGTCAGAAGAGAAAAATCCCTGCACACATGTAACAAGTATGGCAAAGTGTTCAGTGAGACTGGTCAAATACATTGACTTATGTCCCCTAAAAATTTATCATAAAATAGAATAAGAAATTTTGCACAATTAGTCTAGCGTATATGGGTCTGTTGATAATACACCTAGTAAGGACAATGTATGTGATTTCCTTACACAAAAACTATTTTTTTGTTTTTTGTTTTTGAGACCGAGCCTCAAGCTGTCACCCTGGATAGAGTGCTGTGGCATCACAGCTCACAGCAACCTCCAGCAGTTCCTGGGCTCAAGCGAGTCTCTTGCCTCTGCCTCCCAAGTAGCTGGGACTACAAGCACCCGCCACAACGCCCGGCCATTTTTTGGTTGCAGCCGTCATTGTTGTTTGGCGGGCCCAGGCTGGATTCGAACCTGCCAGCTCAGTTGTACGTGGCTAACGCCTTAGCCCATTGAGCCACAGGCGCCGAGCCACACAAAAACTATTGATCATTTTGTGTGTAGCTAAATAGAAGAGCAAATTTTGAAGAGTAAATCAAATTACAGAGTTTGGAATTATTGTCTGGTTTGTTGACACTTTTTCTATATAATAAAAGGTTAGAAGAAATGAGTGAGTCATATTTAGTTATATGAAGATTTGTATCTTAAACTTTACATTTGTCAGCATTCTTGTAAAAAAATTCCTAAGATGTTTATTTACTAAGCATTATAATGGCTAAAAGCTTATTTTTAAAAATTTGTATATTGACATTAAGGAAGGTGGTGAGTCATTATTTTATGTATTTTTCTGTTATCTATGGTTAACAAAATCATACACAATTTTACAAAGTTAGATTATTTTGAATACATAGGTAATTTCTTATTCACATAAAAAACATCAGGAAAATGAAGAAAATATGCTGTTTTTTCAATGTTCATGTCACTGAATATTAATAAAATTGTTTGATCTGGGGTCAAAACTTGTTTTTATTTCTAAAACTTTCTAGAGCTGTCTGCATTTTTCATTTGAAAAAAGAAACAGAATGTGGAAAATATTTAGCTGTTTGGGAAAAACAATTGTCACAAGATACCTCAGTAACCACACAACTGTTGTACAATGCACTGAAGTGGTTACTAAAACAACATGGCTTAATTTTATTTGTTTGTTTTATGCACATAAATATTTTCCACATGAATAATGCTAAAATGTCTTCTGATGCAAGCAGAAATTCACAAACACCGTTTCTTTCTTCTCCAGAAAAATTTTAACATTTAAGATTAACTTAGAAGTTGTTACTGAAACATGAAAGTTAAGGGAAAGCCTATTAAGTCATTCCCTCAGGTAAAATATCTTATCACAACTCACAACACTGCATCTACAATGTTCTCTCCAAGGAAATTTTTTTTAAATATGTTTGAACTTAAATATCTCAGTGTAACCTAAAAAGGAGTCAGTGATAGGGTTTTAGTGTTTGAGGAGGCACGGAGAAAACTGGAAGTTTTCAATTTAATATTCTTAACTGAGAAACCATTTGTAGGTGCTGAGAAAAGCATTTCTACCCTTCTTTTCTAGAGATAACCCACTGTCAACATAGGTGTTGAGAAATTTCAGATGGTTAATTTTAAAGTGCAAGTAATATGCATGGTTTGAAAAAATGGAAATGTACTCATAAACATCTTTTATTGTATGTTTGTCTCATGTCATTTGTTTCTGTATATCTAATACTCCTTTGACTACAACATAAGTTGGATAGAAAGAGTCTATATAGAATCTATCTCTATTCACTTGATAACTTTTCCATAAGAAACTAATGGTTAACATTCTATAGATAATACTAAAGGGAGAAGAAAATTTAAATTTATGTTTTAAAAATTATCAGGAAAAAAAATGGCTAAAGCCATCTTTAAAATGATCCTCTGAATTGTTTCACATCCAGAACTGGTATGGAAAATTTCTTCCACATCAAGAGGCTTGATCAAGGTGATATTTACAACAGAACAATTATTTTTGAACTCCATTAAATCAAAAAAGGTAACATTTTCAGACTACATTAGAGTTGTAGCATAAAGACATTAACAAGTATAGTCTCTTTTTTCTTCATAAAAGGTAACTTTTTAAAATTTGATATAAATATTCTAAACTGTGATTTTCTACCTATAACTAAACATTAAAACACAATCAAAAGATCATTTCTTATAAAAAATTTGCCTGCAGTTATTAAAGTATAATATAATGTAGCAATATATATAAATTTATAGTATATAAAATGAGAAATGTAAATAGTATATGCTCATGTCTGTTCCAAGGAAATTCTGTGAATAAAATTCCATTAATCTAGTGGCAAAAGCACACTAAATTTGTATAATGAATGCCCTTTCTGCATGAGTTTAATAAGAAGTAATCTACTATTTTTCATTTCCTTTCCTCTCCAGGCTCCAATTGCAGTTGTCCTAAATGTTTATATATGTATCTGGTTATGCATATTGTAAACATCTGTCAACTCAGTAAAGCTCACTGCAGGGAACTCATTAGTTTGAAGGAAAAACTGAGCTCATTGCTGTGAAACTAAGTGTAAACACTACTTCAATACAAAATTAAAGATATATCAAATCAGAAAATTGTTTCTTACTTCATCGATTTGACTCAGATTTGACTGGAGAAAAATTATTTATATTCTTTCATTCTTGAAATGGTCTTTAAAATATCTTGTGCACATGGTAGTGCCATGTTTCTCCTGTCTTTAACTCTTTCTTGCTTATCCTGGTCCAAGAGCACTGTTCCAAAAATGGCTAACAGCTCCAGCAGACAGGTGGCCTCCTCTGAAGTCATAATCTGAGGGAAAGGGATCAGGAAAGCCACTCCCTCATGGAGAAGGATACAAAACATGGCCAAATTCTGACTTTATACCAAACCTGTCATTTTAATTTTACCTAGGAGGCTTTTGTGACTACACCAACCCAGTTGTTTCTCTGTTCACGAACCATAGATGAGTCCATGGGGGCATTGGTTTAAGAACTGTGAATTTCAGTCTCCATTTAGACCCAATAAGTGGCCAACAATCCTTCTAATGACATATATGTGCAGGTGGAAGAAAGGAAGTTTCTTGCATTGGAATTCCCTGGGCAATCAGTGGCCATTTGGGGGTAGTTAAGGTCTAAAAACTGTGAAGAAGGGTGACTAAGGCCTCATTCAGAAAGGATTCCCATATTTTTAAAGGAAGTATTTGTTGTATATTTTATGGTGCAGCTCATCAACTTGTTGCTGAGGTGGATCTCATTTATAATAAGCCAACTTGTTATTTACTGTATAAATAGATTTTAATGAAGCTTGTGAATGCAAATATGTCACTTCAAAAATTGAAATTGACCCAACAAATTTTAAGAGTTGTTTAATGAACATTTGAACATTTTTATGTAGAAAGAATACCATTGAAACATCTCATACCTGAATTCTGAAGGACAATTAGCTTAGTGCTGAGATCTTATCTACATGGTTTATGTGCTCTGTCTAGAGTAGCCAGGTATCATAGGAAGCAAAGATGTTTGTTTCTAATAGTGAGTGCAAATTCCATCTAGACTAAGTATAACAGGAAAATAATTTTCTGAGGCCACTTGAATGTAATTGTTGTTTTAATAATATATGGAATTAGAGATTGTTAGAGAAGACCATTGAATGATAATAATTTTTTTTTGCAGTTTTTGGCCAGGGCTGGGTTTGAACTCGCCACCTCTGGTATATGGGGCCAGTGCCCTAATCCTTTGAGCCACAGGTGCTGCCTGAATGATAATAATTTGAAGTCAGGTACTATTCATTTTTATTTTGTTTAAATGTTGGCTAAATTGTACTATTAAGAGGGAAAAATAATTGGATTAATTATTCCTTCTTTTACAAGCGTTTATAGCCTCAATTATAACTTATTAGCCTTTATAGGTAACTTTGTTGGGTTGAGTAACAAATTTAAAGAGTCCTTTTTCAACAGGGTACTCCTAGGGCTGAAGATTTCACTGTAGGTAATTTATTGTATCTGCTTTGGATATAAGACATAAAGTCTAATAAATGAGAAAAATCTCATGAAGGTTACGTCAAACAGTTGGATGAAAATATTTCAGATTGTATATG
>CAUYON010064579.1:0-19456 GCA_963573935.1 Arctocebus calabarensis | reverse complement strand
AATAGCAAATACATTACTCAGAAATAAGAACAAATCAGGAGGTATCACATTACCAGACTTCAGGCTATACTATAAATCTATAGTGATCAAAACAGCATGGTACTGGCACAAAAACAGAGCGGTAGATTTATGGAACAGAATAGAGAACCAAGAGATGAACCCCACTACCTATCATCATTTGATCTTTGGCATACCTATCAAAAATATTCAGTGGGGGAAAGACTCCCTATTTAACAAATGGTGCTGGGCGAACTGGATGGCAACCTATAGAAGACTGAAACTGGACCCCCACCTTTCACCATTAACAAAAATTGATTCTCACTGGATAAAAGATTTAAACTTAAGACATGAAACTATAAAAATACGAGAAGAGAGGGCAGGGAAAACACATGAAGAAAACGGCCTAGGATAATATTTTATGAGGAGGGACCTGGGCAATTAAAGCAACACCAAAAATACATTACTAGGATCTAATCAAACTAAAAAGCTTTTGCACAGCCAAGAACACAGTAAGTAGAGCAAACAGACAACCTTTAGAATGGGAGAAGATTTTTGCAGGTTATGTTTCCGACAAAGGTCTGATAACTAGAGTCTACAGAGAACTCAAACTAATCAATAAGAAAAGAATAAATAACCCCATTTCTGTGTGGGCAAGAGACTTGAACAGAAAATTCTCTGATAAAGATAGGCACATGGCCTACAAACGCATGAACAAATGCTCATCATCCTTAATGATCAGAGAAATGCAAATCAAAACCACTTTGAGATATCATCTAACTCCAGTAGGATTAGCCCACATCACAAAATCCCAAAACTACAGATGTTGGCGAGGATGCAGACAGAAGGGAACACTTCTACACTGCTGATGGGAATGCAAGCTAATATGACCTTTTTGGAAAGAAGTTTGGAGAACACTCAAGGAACTAAAAGTAGACCTACCATTTGATCCTGCAATTCCTCTACTAGGTATATACCCAGATGATCAAAAATTATTTTACAACAAAGACATTTGCACCAGAATGTTTATTGTAGTCCAATTCATAATAGCCAAGACATGTCCAATTCAAACAGTCCAAGTGCCCATCGACCCATGAATGGATTAACAAATGGTGGTATATGTACACCATGGAATACTATGCAGCTATAAAAAGGAAGGAGACTTCACATCTTTTGTATTTACCTGGATGGAGTTGGAACATATTCTTCTTAGTAAAGTATCTCAAGAATGAGAAAAAAAGTATCCAATGTACTCAATACTACTATGAAATCAATATATAACCACCTACACACTCATATGAATGGCAAAACATGACTATAAGCCCAGAAGGTAGAAGGGAAGAAGAGAGAGAGGGGAGGGGAGGAGAGATATGGGAGAAGAGAGGTCATTCGGGAGGACCTCACCTAATGTGTATGATGCAATGGTACATTTCAAAACTATTAACAAATGAGTATAATTGTGATGGATGTGTTACTTAGTTCAATCTAAGCATTTCACACTGTATATTGAAGCAGTACCCTGAACCCCATAAATGCATCAATGTACAAACTTATGATTTAATAAAAAACTAAAAAAAAAAAAAAGAAAAAGAAAAAAGTAAGCAGAGAACAGTTGAATCTTGGAAGAAAAAACAAAAGAAGAAAATAAACTGAAGGGCTGTAGCTCCCTGGGGAAGACAAAGGCACACAATATGTGAAAAACAGCATGTTACTCACCACCTGGCTCAGGTTGTGGTCAGGGATTATAATCGCAAAGTGGGTGGCAGCCCAGTGCTCTGTCATTAAGAAGCTCCCAGGTCACTGGCAGCAGTAGATTTTAGACTTGCTACAGTAGAGAAGCTCCCCACCAGTTCTAGAGCCCCCAATTTGTCAGTGGTTTGGAGGAGGAAAAACACAAACCCCACCTACCTTTTCCGCGGGGCTTCAAATTCCTGGGGGTTGATCCCTGCTAAAACGTTTCTTCTTCCTGTCCTGCTCTGCAACTTCTTCCTGTTAAGTTTCTCCTAGTTTCTGGAATTGTTTCCTTCAGAATTACACTTGGCCTATGTTTTTATTCCATCAAAAAAACTCCTCCTATCTGAGATGATCTGGCAACCAATGTCTCTAGTCAGCTATCTTGCCTCCCCTCCTTCTACTGGGATTTTAACAGAGACTGTATTGAATCTGTAGATCATTTTGTTGCCAGAACAAGGTGTTCATCCACCTGACACCCAAGGCAATCAATGGAGAAGTGGGTGAGAGTTCATCAGTTATCATCCTTTTTTTTTTTGCAGTTTTTGGCTAGAGATGGGTTTGAACCTGCCACCTCCGGCATATGGGGTTGGTGCCCTACTCCCTTGAGCCACAGGCACCATTCCATCAGAATTACTTTTATTTACAGAAAAACCAGAAATTCTGGAGAACAGCACGGATATTTATCTCCTCAAAGTACTGCTCTGCCATTATGTTTCGTTCTGGTATTTTTATGCCTTCACAGTAAAACCATACACCAGCAATGTTATTATTCAGTATAGTATACATTAAACAAATCCCCCCCATAAGTTATAAAATCAAACATCTCTAGTTTTCAAGGTGGCTTTATCTGTAAAGTATTTTTAGTTAGACTAAATTTACAGTCAGTTAATGCTTCATTGAGTGCATAAGAGTGCCCTGGGTCCTTGACTGGTACCATGGACTCCAGTTTCCCAGCTTATCTATGACTGTAGGTAGGCCTTAGTAGTGAACAAACATTCACATTGTATATTGAAGCAGTACCCTGAACCCCATAAATGCATCAATGTAGGAAGTTATGATTTAAAAAAAATAAAAATAAAAATAAATTTAAAAAGAAGTGAATAAACAATCTCCAGAGGTCAGCACATAGGTTCAGCTCAATTTGTTAGGGCCTGACCAGCATCACCCTGCCTGAAATGGCCATTCAGGTTAACAGTGGCTGCTAACAATTTGGAGTAGTATGAAAATTTTAACAATATTAATTCTTCCAGTTATCAACACAGAATGTCTTCTTATTTATTTGAATTTTTAAATTTTTTTCCTCAATGTTTTATAGTTTTTACTGCAGAAGTTTTTCTTTTCTTTCTTTCTTTCTTTTTTTTTTTTTTTGGAGATAGAGTCTCAGTTTGTTGCTCTTGGTAGAGTGCCATGGCGTCATAGTACACAGCAACCTCAAACTCTTGGGCTTAAGAGATCCTCTTACCTCAGGCTACCAAGTAGTAGAGACCTGCAGGGCCCACCTCATTGCCCACCTATTTTTTTTTCTATTTTTAGTAGAGATGGGGTCTTGCCTGAGCTCAAGCAATCCACCCGCCTTGGCCTCCCGAGAGTGCTAGGATTACAGGTGTGAACCACTGCACCTGGCCCACATATATTCTTTATGAAAATGATCTGCCTGAAAATGTTCCTGAAGTTAAGAGGTCATACTTCCTCTTGCCCTAGCTCCCCTTTCATAATTGCCCTCAGCCCACTTGATGAAAGGTGTACCTCTCACTCCCTGCCCCCAGAATCCTAGCAGAAAGTGCTACTCCAATGTATAAAAATCTCTGGGTACCAGCCAGGCACAGTGGCTCATGCCTATAATTGCAGCGACTTGGGAGGCAGAGGTGCAAGGGTCACTTGGAGGCCAGGAGTTCAAGAGCAGCCTACGGAACATAGCAAGACCCCATATCTACAAAAAATTATAAAAATTAGTCAAGCATGGTATAGGCACCTATTGTCCTAGCTACTTGGGAGACAGAAGGCTCCCTTGAGCCAGCTGGAGGTTGCAGTGAGCTATGGTGCCACTGCATTCCAGCCTGGGTGACAGAGAGACACTTTGTCTATAAAAATAAATAAATAAATAAACCCGCTGGGCACCAAACCAAAGAAAATTCAGGACTGTAAAAAAAAAAAAAAAAGAAAACAGAAAATTCCGGAATGTACATCTCCTGAGGGAAGCGTCCCCTGAGAGTTAAGTCAGCTTCTCAGATTACTTAGGAACATGTACCAGGCTTTTATTTCAAATTCCACAAAAAAAAGACTCCTGAGTAAGCCAATTCAAAGATTTCTTTTTTGGTGGAGATATAGAAGGCACAAATAAAGAAACTGCTGGTTACAGAGTGTCAGCATTCAGTCAGCTGGGGGAATAACCATCACTTTCCAGTAAAAGATGACTCAAGCTTTTATCTGCATGGCTGATTACCTCCCAGAAGAAACTGCAAATTACATCAGACATAAGACTTCTATCTCAGATAAGGTTTGGGGCAATTTTCTTTCTCACTGACTGAAAAAAGAAAGCTTTGATGTAAAAAATACAAAAAAATTGAAGGGACTAGCAACTTTTTCATCCAGTTGACAAACTGCTTTATCTAAGCATTGAAAATAGAAGTGAGATATTTCGTATTTATTCAAATTGAAAAATAAAGTCAGGTTTCTTTGAGTATTTCCATTCCCCTTCACCTAATTAATGTCTCTTTATGTTTTTTTTTGGTTTTGGGGGGTTTTTTTGAGACAGAGTCTCAAGCTGTTGCCCTCAGTAGAGTGCCATGGCACCACTGTTGCCCTCAGTAGAGTACTATGGCGTCACAGTTCACAGCAACCTCAAAGTCTTGGGCTTAGGCGATCCTCTTGCCTCAGCCTCCCAAGTAGCTGGGACTACAGGCGCCTGCCATAATACCTGGCTATTTTTTGATTGGCGTTGTCATTGTTTGGCAGGCCTGGGCTGGATTCAAACCCCCAGCTCTGGTTTACGTGGCTGGTGCCCTAGCTACTGAGCTACAGGCACCAAGCCTAATTAACATATCTTCCTCAGCTCTCAGCTTTAAACCCACATCATCCTCAGGGAAGTCATCCCAGACCACCCTCCATCTCCTCTTACACCTTCTAATCACACTCCTTCACTGCATCTTTCCCAGTTGTGACTTGCTGTTATTTGCGAAATTCTTTAAGATCTGTCTCTCCTGCTAGAGCACAAGCTCCACAAAGGCAAGAATCCTGTCTGTTGGAAGTGTTGAGTTCCCCCCTGTTCGATGAGTAGGGAGAGGACTAACATTTGGCATAATTCTTTAAAAGTGAGCTTGATTTAGCTGACCGTTTTGATAGTGAGGACTGGCTGTGCCAGTAGGTTCTATACAGTAAGCCTTTTCCATCAACCGAATGCACTAAATGAGCTATGCTGAGATCTTGAAGCCACACAAATAGATTTAAAGCACGTGCATAATGTACAGTCTACCAGAGATAATATCCTTTGCAACCTTCTAACCTATGATTTTACAAATATAAGACATCAATTTGAAATAGATGAGGAAAACTTTTTTTTTCTTGAGACAGAGTCTCTGTCACCTTGGGCAGAGTGCTATGGCATCATAGTTCACAGCAATCTCAAACTCTTGGGCTCAAGTGATCCTCTTGTCTCACCTCCTGAGTAGCTGGGACTACAAGTGCCCGCCACAATGCCTGGTTACTTTTTATTTTTAGAGACAGGTCTCACTCTTGCTTAAGCTGGTCTCGAACTCCTGAGTTCAAGGAATCCACCCACCTCAGCCTCCCAGAGTGCTAGGATTACAGGCATGAGCTGCCACACCCAGTTGAGGGAAAACTTCTAAATGAAATTTTAAAAAGGCAAAATATGTGCGGGGGTACACAGTTGCTCAAGATATTTTTAGGGCATATGTAAGCAAAAATGTTTGAAGGAAACAGAAATAGTACACTCACTGCGTTAATGCAGAACTCTTTTATTGTTCCTGGGTGGGTGTCAGTCAGCATTTGTTTGAACACATTCAGTGATAGGGAAGTCACTACCTACTTGGTAGTTCAAAGCATTGTTTAAAAGCTCTTATTTGTTAAAATGTTCAGCTAGCTTGGAGTTGAGTCTCCATTCACTCAATTGTGGCCTTAATTCTGCCCCCTGAAGCAAGAGAACTGCCTCATCCACTGAGCAGGCTCTTCATGATTCAAAGACAGACATGTCAGACATCCACTCCTTCAATAGTTCTTTATTAAATATAATTTCTTGGCATAGCATCGTTCTTCTTTGAAGCTCTCTGCTCCCCTTCCTCTAATTAACTCCTACTCTTCCTCAGTTCTCAGCTTCTACCTGCACCTCCAGCCAGGTGTACATTTTCTAACTTCTTTTTTCTTTTCTTTTCTTTACTTTTTTTTTTTTTGAGACAGAGCCTCAAGCTGTCACCCTGGGTAGAGTACCATGGCATCACAGCTCACAGCAACCTCAAACTCTTGGCCTTAAGTGGTTCTCTTGCCTCAGCCTCCCAAATAGCTGGGACTAGAGGCGCCCGCCACAATGCCCGGCTTTTTTGTTATTGCAGTTGTCGTTGTTTTAACTGCCCTGGGCCTAGTTCAAACCTGCCAGCCTCAGTGGATATGGCTGGTGCCCTACCCACTGAGCTACGAGCGCCACCTCTTTTTTTTTATTTTTTTGAGACAGAGTTTGACTCTGTTGCCCTGGGTAGAGTGTTGTGGTGTCAGGCTTGGCATCTGTAGCTCAGCGGCTAGGGTGCCAGCCATATACACCGGAGCTAGAAGGTTCGGATCCAGCCTGGGCCTGCCAAACAATGACAACTACAACCAAAAAAGAGCTAGGTGTTGTGGCGGGCGCCTGTAGTCCCAGCTACTTGGGAGGCTGAAACAAGAGAATCACTTAAGCCCAAAAGTTTGAGGTTGCTGTGAGCTGTGATGCCACAGTACTCTACTGAGGGCGACAAAATAAGACTCTGTCTCAAAAAAAAAAAAAAAGAGTGCTGTAATGTCACAGCTCACAGCAACCTCATAGCTCAAGGGATCTTCCTGCCTCAGCTTCCTGAGTAGCTGGGACCACAGGCAACCGCTATGACACCCAGCTACATGGTGTACACAGGGAAAGGAGGAAGACAGAAAATACAAAAACAATTAGCTTTTCCTCCTGTAGCTTGGCCTTCTTTTTTAATTCTGAAGAAAGCCATTTCCAAGCCCTTCTGCTGCATTTCATTGGCTGAAATGTGTCACACGGCACCCCTTAGCTTTAAGGGAGACTGAGAATTCTAGCACTTTGCTTCCTGGTTTCTCTAGCAGAGAAAGTCATGTGTGTAAAGTGAGGAAGGTGATAAAGCACCTATTGTAAGAATTGCAAGCTATAATTTAAAAGTTTGGAAGACTGTGAGGAAAACCAAATAGCTAAGAAAGTAGTATTTTGTTTTGTTTGAAACAGAGTCTCACTATGTCACCCTGGGTAGAGTGCTGTGGCGACACAGCTCACAGCAACCTCCAACTCTTGGGCTCAAGTGATTCTCTTGCCTCAGCCTCCCAAATAGCTGGGACTACAGGCACCCACCACAATGCCCAGGTAGTTTTAGAGACAGGATCTCGCTCTTGCTAAGGCGGGTCTCAAACCTGTGAGCTCAGGCATTGCACCTGCCTTGGCCTCCCAGAGTGTTAGGATTACAGGCATGAGCCACTGTGCCCAGCTCAAGAAAATAGTTATTTAAAAATCAAAACAACATCAGGTATGATGGCTCGCACCTATAATCCTAGCTCTCTGGGACTGAGGAGCAGGTGGATTGCTTGAGCTCAGGAGACCAGCCTGAGCAAGAGCAAGATCCCGTTTCTACTAAAACTTGAAAAACGAGCCAGGTGTTATGGTGGGTACCTGTAGTCTCAACTACTTGGGAAAGTGAGGCAAGAGGATCGCTTGAACCCAAGTGTTTGAGGTTGCTGTGAGCTATGATGCCACAGCACTCTACCCAGGGTGACGGAGTGAGACTCTGTCTCAAAATAAATAAGTATAGCTGGGCGTTGTGGCGGGCGCCTGTGGTCCCAGCTCCTCGGGAGGCTGAGGCAAGAGAATTGCCTAAGCCCAGGAGTTGGAGGTTGCTGTGAGCCGTGTGATGCCACGGCACTCTACCAAGGGCGATAAAGTGAGACTCTGGCTCTTAAATAATAATAATAAAGTAAATAAATAAATATAAAAAACAAGCCCTGCTCCCAAACCTTTGACACTGTTGCCTGGGCTGTAGTGCCAGTGACATGATCACAGCTCACTGCAGCCTTGAACTCCTGGGCTCAAGTGATCTTCCTGCCTCAATCTCCCAAGAAGCTAAGATTACAAGTGCGTGCCACTATGCCTGGCTAATTGTTTGTAGAGACAGGGTCTCACCATGTTGCCTAGGCTGGTGTCAAACTCCTGAGCTCAAGCAATCCTGCTGCCTTGGCCTCCCAAATCACTCAGATTTGAGGTATAAGCCACCACACCCAGCCTATGCAACTTCCTAATTAGGTTATAGTAAAAATAGCTCACTAAAAATTCATATTCGCAAATAATAAAAAATAGTAAATGTAGCGCCTGATATTACTTTGTCCTTAAAATTTTCCAGTGACTTTTTTTCCCACTTCCAACTCCAACTGCCCTATCCTAAAATGGCAAATGATTGTGTTTTCTCATCAGCATGCAAGCCAGAAATTCTATTTATACATTTTAAATTGTGGCTCACACCATTACATAACTTTGTCTCTCAAGCAATTTAATTTTTATGGCAATTTAATTTTAAAAATACTTACACACAAATGATCAGTTGATTACGATTAACACAGTTTTCTTCTGGTGAATCGGCATGATTTCTTCATCAAATTAGTCACTTTGCTTTGAGGAGTGCTGGCAGTTTCATTTCCTGTTAAGGAAATAGTATCTTCAGAACTCAGACAAACCTTTGCCTTTGTTATGTGAGTACTGAAAATAAACAAAGAATATAAAACACACACATATATTTGGGGAAGAGTATATCAAATATGTTTTCAGAATCACTTAAAGATTTGAAAGAGTTTATTTGTTCTGACTGTAAAAAAAAATTATCTTTTAATATGACTATAGGGAAGACCTTTTTTAAATAATTTTATTAAATCATAATTGTGTACATTGGTGCAATCATAGGGCAGAATGTGCTTCATATACAATCAGAAATATTTTGATCATACTGTTTTGAAGTTGTTGTGGCTAATGCTGTTGAATTCATGCACAACTTTTTTCTTTTTCTCAAACAGAATCATATCATCATCACAATCTCCACGCTCCCGCCTGTACTTTTAGAGTGAATTTGGGGATGGCTCATGGGGGAACAGGCCCAATTTTCCCAGTCTACATTGAGTACAACATCCTGATGACTTTTAGGAAAGATTTTCATTATTGGTGTTTTATTTTACAGGAAATCTAAAGCAAGACTTTTAGTTTCAAAAGTAGTGACAAGTCTAAGGAAGATGAAAAGAAAAAGGAAGTATTTTCTCATAGAGTCATGTGATTTTCAAGCAGGGCAAGGGAAGAGAGCAGTAAAAAAAAAAAAGGAGGGCGGTACCTGTGGCTCAAAGGAGCAGGGCGCTGGCCCCATATGCCGGAGGTGGCGGGTTCAAACCCAGCCCCGGCTAAAAAAAAAAAGGAGATTTGAGAGACTGTAGGGGAAAATGTGCCGAGCAGCAGTGGAGGGAGATGAGCAACATACTAAACTCTCTCTTTTTTGTTTGGCGGGCCGGGCTGGATACGAACCCACCAGCTCAGGTGTATGAGGCTGGCGCCTTAGCCCGTTGAGCCACAGGCACCAATTCAACATACTGAACTCTTTTGGAAGGGTTTACACAGAGGTGGTATATGACAATAACCTTAACACATCCTACAGGGCACTACAGGGCAACTACATACAGGGTTGTTTGGTTTCTGGTTTTTGTTTTTTTTTAAATTTTGCTTTTAATTTCAGCTGGCTTGCATTTGTCTTAGTTTGGAGTTTGTCCTTTTTTTTCCTTTCTTCCTTTAGTGATTCTTCTGCCCTTTGCCTCCCAAGTAGCTGGGATTATAGGCGCCCACTACAACGCCTGGCGTCTTCTTTTCTTTTGGTACAGACGGGGTCTTTTACTCTGGCTCACTCCAACTTATGCTGGTCTCGAACCTTCTGAGCTCAGGAAATCCACCTGCCTCGGCCTCTCACTGTGCTGGGACTACAGGCGTGAGCCACCATGCCTGACCTGTTTCTTTTTTAATGGGATATTACAGTTTTTTAGTTTTCTGTCTGTAAAGCAAATAAACAGAATCACAAATACTATGGCCTATAGTGGCTATCATCTTTGTCCAGCCCACTCCTCCATTTCCCTTCTTTTATTCATTTGCAGAACTCCTCTACCGTCTGCAAGGTATCCTGGTAAGATGATCAGTCATGATACCCTACTCCTCTTCAAGGCCCCTGCCCCCAGGGTTGGCTCAGAGCTGGGTGAACCAGGCCAATCCAAGATTTCAGGGTCTGGCTATTTCACAACACTTCACAAATTGAGGCTATAGACTGGGGCTGTTGGCTGCCATCTTCCTTGCCTTGAGGGTGCACCTGCCACAAAATGCAGCTGAAGGGTAGCAGAATACCCCACCCCCAAACACGCCACTTCTTTCTTTCTTTCTTTTTTTTTTTAATTAAATCATAGCTGTGTACATTAATGTAATCATGGGGTACAATGTGTTGGCTTTATATACAATTTGAAATATTTTCATCCAACTGTTTAACATAGTTTTCATGGCATTTTCTTAGGCAGATGGAAAAAGGGCATCCTAATCTCCCCTTTTCTTCCTGAGAACATGAGAGAAAAACTCACTGGGAAAGATACCCATCCTGCACCAGGAGAAAACAAACATTATTGAATGGGGAGTCACAGTCCAGATACTTTTGTACAAATAAATTTTTGTTAAACTAATTCTTTTTTAAATTTATTTTTTTATTAAGTCAAATACATATAGATCATGAATGCATTCATGCATATGCGGGGTACAATGGCTGTTTTTTATTATACAATCTGACATGGTTAGATCAAATCAATCGACATAGCTTTCACCTCATTTACATTCAATACTCATTTACTTAATTAGGTTTTGTGAAAACTGCCCTTAATGGGACAGTTGACATGGGCCTTTCATTTGCTTTGACTTGTGTATGCATTTAATTCCAAAGTTGCAAATAACGGGAAATGCACCACAGCATCAGTCAGTTAACATCAAAGGTAAAAGGAGAACAGGACAAAGATGGGTCACCTTAGGAAAAACTAACCACTGCAACAGACAATACATTTGCTTACAGAACCTAAGGCCAACCTTAATAACCCTGCCTGTGAGGTCGGAGGCAGTGGCTCACGCCTGTAATCCTAGCACTCTGGGAGGCCGAGGCAGGTGGATTGCCTGAGCTCAGGAATTGGAGACCGACTGAGCAAGAGTGAGAACCCCAACTCTACTAGAGCCAGGTGTTCTGGCTGGCACCTGTAGTCCGGCTACATGGGAGGCTGAGGCAAGAGGATCTCTTGAGCCCAAGAGTCTGAGGTTGCTGTGAGCTATGATGACACCACTGCACTCTACTCAGGGCAACACTGTGAGACTCTGTCTCAAAATAATAATGATAATGATAATAATAATAATGATAATGATAACTCTGCCTGCGAAGGAGAGGCCTTCATTTGGGGTGTAGGAGGAGGGAAGGCAAGTCAGGTGTCGGACTGGGACCTTCCAGAACCACAGCTGCAGCCTTTAACGGGACAGCTGACATGGGCCTTTGATTTGCTTTGACTTGTGTATGCATTTAATTCCAAAGTTGCAAATAACAGGAAATGCACCACAGCGTCAGCCAGTTAACATCAAAGGTAGAAGGAGAACAGGACAAAGACGTTTAAAAAGAATTAAAGGGGTAAACATTCCAGTGAGTCACAAGCATTCAATACTCATTATGAACCATGAGAAGCAAAATTGTGTGGGAACCTACAAGTCTAAGGAGCAGACCTGGAGCGCTGTGAAAAGTGCAAAGTTCTATACAAATGTGCGAAATGATACACAAACTACAGTGGAGGTAAAAAGTTATAGGATGGAAAAAGGCATTTTGTTCATAGAAATTAATTTGGGGACACACCAATTTGCAGTACACATCTTTTATCCATTTGCTCTTGCCCACAGAGAGAATGATCCTTGAGGGATCCTTGCTGTTATATTTATCAGACCACAAATGTCACAGGATTATGTGGCACTTCAACTTTGAAATGAAAGTTCGTGTGTTGTTACCATAAAAATGGTAAATTTACAAATCATAATGCTGGTGGGAAAAGCAGTAGGAATCTGCTCTTTCTCTTAGGCACAGTTCTCAACCCTGGGGAGCTTTACAAAAATATCACCTTTGACTCCACCCCGCCCCACCCCACCCCCAGGATTCTGCTATCTTTGGTCTGAGGTGTTTCCCAGACCTCAGAATTATTTTAAATCGCCCCCGGGCAATTTGAATGTGTGGGAAAGGGCAAAAACCAATGTCTTCTGGACTGCTTAGAAAGCAAGGCAGCTCCTCAGAAAAGGAAGGGAATTAATTACTTGAGGAGGGTGGAGTTCCACAGCTCTGATTCTATTCTCTCTGGTTTAGCACGCTCCATACCAGGATGTGTCCTCAGAGAGGGAGAGTTTCTACTCCAAAAACCTGAGTATCAAATAACACCCTTTAAGCTTCCCATTCTTTCAGGCGCTTGTGGGGAAAGGTACCTTGGCTGACGTCTGTCACGCTGGTTTTGCTTACCTTCACCATTTAGGCTAAGCGGTTGGACTAAGAAAATGTTCCAAAATAAACTGTTTAAGGGTGGCGCCTGTGGGATCGGTGGGTAGGGCGCCAGCTCCCTATACTGAGGGTGGTGGGTTCGAATCCAGCCCTGGCCAAACTGCAAAAAATAAAAAAATTAAAAAAAATAGCTGGGGCTCGGCGCCTGTGGCTCAACGGGCTAAGGCACCAGCCACGTACACCTGAGCTGGCAGGTTCAAATCCAGCCCGGGCCCGCCAAACAACAATGACGGCTGCAACCAAAAAATGGCCGGGCGTTGTGGTGGGCGCCTATAGTCCCAGCTATTTGGGAGGCGGAGGCAGGAGACTCGCTTCAGCCCAGGAATTGGAGGTTGCTGTGAACTGTGATGCCACAGCACTCTATCCAGGGTGACAGCTTGAGGCTCTGTCTCAAAAAAAAAAAAAAATAGCTGGGCATTGTTGCGGGCACCTGTACTCCCAGCCACTTGGGAGGCTGAGGCAAGAGAATCACCTAAGCCCAGGAGTTGGAGGTTGCTGTGAGCTGTCAAAGCACTCTACCAAGGGCGATAAAATGAGACTCTGTCTGTTAAAAAAAAAAATAAAACTGTTTTAAGATTGGCCCCTGTGTGTGTGTGTGTGTGTGTGTGTGTGTTTTAATAGAGTGCTTTGGTGTAAAGGTGTAGCAAATCAAAAGTGCTTGATGTGAAATTTCTTGTGCACATAATTGTAGCCATAAAAATATTTATGTAATGGTGAGCAGGTGAGAATTTGGTTTCTATCTAGGTAGGATTCTGGGGAGGGAGCAGGTTGAGACAGGGTTTCACTCTGTCACCCAGGCTGGAATACAGTGGTGTTATCATAGCTCACTACATCCTTGAACTTCTGGACTCAAGCTGTTGCCAGACAAAGGAGTCTGTCCACCTTTCACCCAAGCCAATCAACAGAGAAGCGGAAGAGAGATCAACAGTTCTGTTTTTATTTGCAGAAAAGCCAGCCACTCTGGAGAACAGAGAGGATATCTGCTCAAAGGTCTGTTCTGCTCTCCTGTTTCTCTGTTATTTTTATACTCTCACAGTAAAAGCAAGCATTAGTTCAGTTATTAGTCATTATAGTATACATCAAACAGATTCCCCTTCATAGGTTACAAGGTTACACAATAATCCCCTCCCCTTTCTTTTTGAGACAGAGTCTCACTCTGTGGCCCTAGGTAGAATGCCATGGTGTCATGATGGCTCACAGAAACCTCAAACTCTTGGGCTCAAGCAATCTTTTTGCCTCAGTTTTTCTATTTTTAGTAGAGATAGGGTCTTGTTCTTGCTTAGGCTGGTGTCAGACTCCTGAGCTCAGGCAATTCACCTGCCTTGGCCTCCCAGAGTGGTGCTAGGATTATAGGCATGAGTCATGCCTGGCCCCTCCCCTATCTTAAAGTGGATATATATATATATATATATATATATATATATTTTTTTTTTTTTTTTTTTAGAGACAGAGTCTCACTTTGTTGCCCTTGGTAGAGCGCTGTGGTGTCATGGCTCACAGCAACCTCCAGCTCTTGGGCTTAGGCGATTCTCTTGCCCCAGCCTCCCGAGTAGCTGGGACTACAGGCACCTGTGACAATGCCCTGCTATTTTTTTGTTGCAGTTGGGCTGAGGCTGGGTTCAAACCCACCATCCTCGATATATGGGGCTGGCGCCCTACTCACTGAGCCACAGACGCCACCTAAAGTGGTTATATCTTCAAAATATTCTTACTCTAGGGTAAATTTATGGTCAGTGCATTATTAAGTGTATTACCAAACAGTACTGAGTGCATTACAGTACTAAGTGCATTACTTCGTACACTACGTCCTTTGGTCCTTGATTATGGTCTTTGGAGGATCCTGTTTTCTTTTCTTTTTTTTTTTTTTTTTTTTGAGACAGAGCCTCAAGCTGTCGCCCTGGGTAGAAAGCCGTGATGTCACAGCTCACAGCAATCTCAAACTCTTGGGCTTAGGTGATTCTCTTGCCTCAGCCTCCCAGGTAGCTGGGACTACAGGCGTCCGCCACAACGCCCGGCTATTTTTTGGTTGTAGTTGTCATTATTGTTTGGCAGGCCCGGGCTGGGATTCAAACCCACCAGCTCCAATGTATGTGGCTGGAGCCCTAGCCGCTTAAGCTACAGGCGCTGAGCCATGATCCAGTTTTCTAACTTTATCTATAACAGAAGGCCTTGTACTAGCTCCAAGCCCGTTATCAGTGGTTAGGGCGTCAGCCACATACACGGAGGCAGGAGGGTTCGAACCCGGCTGGGCCTGATAAATAACGACAACAACTACAACCAAAAAATCGGGCGTTGTGGGGGGCGCCTGCAGTCCCAGCTACTTGGGAGGCTGAGGAAAGAGAATTGCTTAAGCCCAGGAGTTTGAGGTTGCTGTGAGCTGTGACGCCACAGCACTCTATCGAGGGCAACATAATGAGACTCTGTCTCAAAAAAAAAAAAAAAACCCAAAACAGAAGGCCTTGTACATGAATAAACTACTTCAGATGGCAGCACACAGGCTCATCTGGCCTCACGAGGGCCTGTCCAGCAGTGCCCTGTATGTAATGGTTATTTAGGATACAGTGCCAGCATCAAAGCAACCCTCGTGCCTCAGCCTCCCAGCTATCTGGGCCTACAAGTACTACCACGCCCAGCTAATTTTTCTTGTTTCTTGCTGTAGTATATGTTGACCAGGCTGTCTCGAATTCCTGGCCTCAAGTAATGGTCTCACTTCACCCGCCCAAAGTTCTGAGATTACAGGTGTGAGATATGTGCCCAGGCTCTATCTAGTTTTATTTCACCTGTTTAATAATTAAAGAAAGCTCTGAGAGAGAAGGGGACTTCTAACTCTTCTTGATCTCTGAGAATTCATTCTAGTAGAGGATATATGGTTTAATGAAAAGAGGCCAAAAAAAAGAAACCATAAAGAAGTGAAAAATCAGGGCGGTGCCTGTGACTCAAGGAGTAGGGCGCTGACCCCATATACTGGGATGGTAGGTTCAAGGGTTCAAGCCCAGCCCCAGCCATGTACACCTGAGCTGGAAGGTTCGAATCCAGCCTGGCCCACCAAACAACAATGACAGCTGCAACCAAAAAATGGCAGGGCATTGTGGTGGGCACCTGTAGTCCCAGCTACTTGGGAGGCGGAGGCAGGAGACTTGCTTGAGCCCAGGAATTGGAGGTTGCTGTGAGCTGTGATGCCACAGCACTCTATCCAGGGTGAAAGCTTGAGGCTCTGTCTCCAAAAAAAAAAAAAAAAAAAAAGAAGTGAAAATCATAGATGGGAAATGAATATCAATTTTGAAGAGTACAATCTCAAAAGGTTTACTGCTATGACTTTGTTATGTTGTAAACCCCCTGTTATCTGGAACTCAAGCAAGGAACACTCTCAAGCAACCAGCAAGTGACCCCCATTCCACCATCCAAAAAATCAGAGTTTAATGTGGAGTCAGTAAGTCCATAGCTCCCATATGCTGTCTGTAAGTTTCAAGTGCTAATTCGTGTTACCTGAAGGTTTTTTTTTTTTTTGCAGTTTTTGGCCAGGGCTTAGTTTGAACTCACCACCTCTGGCATATAGGGTGGCACCCTACTCCTTTGAGCCACAGGTGCCACCCAGGTTTTTTGTTGTTTTTTTTTTGAGACAGAGCCTCAAGCTGTCACCCTGGATAGAGTGTTGTGGCATCACAGCTCACAGCAACCTCTAAGTTCCTGGGCTCAAGCGAGTCTCTTGCCTCTGCCTCCCAAGTAGCTGGGACCACAGGCACTTGCCACAACGCCCGGCCATTTTTTGGTTGCAGCCAACATTGTTGTTTGGCAGGTCTGGGCTGGATTCGAACCCACCAGCTCAGGTGTACATGGCTGGCGCCTTAGCCCGTTGAGCCACAGGCGCCGAGCCCAGGTTTTTTTTTTTTTTAATTGAGACAGAGTCTCACTTTGTCACCCTTGGTAGAGTGCCGTGGTGTCATACCTCACAGCAACTTCAAACTCTCAGGCTCAAGCAATTCTCCTGCCTCAGCCTCCCTTGTAGCTGGGACCACAGGTGCCCACCACAACATCCAGCTATTTTGTTTGTTTGTTTAGCAGGGCCGGGCCAAGTTCGAACCCTCCAGCCCCAAAGTATGTGGCCAGCGCGCTAACCACTGAGCTATGGACACTTAGCCTGTGTGACTTAAAGTTAAAAAAATATGGTAGTGATTCTGAAAAGTGTATTGACTGCTATTTAACTAAAATTGCACAAAACGTTTACAAAGCTGTTTTATAATACAGTTAAACTGGGTTACAGTAAGTGAAGTTTGTCTTTTAATTAGTGCATTTCATTTCAATATTAATATCAAATCAATACAGAGTTTATGGTATAGTATGGGATATAGAATTAGTTAACCCTATTTTTTTTTTGGTAGAGACAGTCTCACTTTATCACCCTCGGTAGAGTGCTGTGGCTACACAGCTCATAGCAACCTCCAACTCCTGGGCTTAGGTGATTCTCTTGCCTCAGCCTCCCGAGTAGCTGGGACCACAGGCGCCTATGGGGCCAGCGCCTTACTTGATGAACTACAGGCACCGCCCAAACCTTTTTTTGTTTTGTTTTTGTTTTTTCAGACAGAGCCTCAAGCTGTCGCCCTGGGTAGAGATCCGTGGCTACACAGCTCACAGCAACCTCCAACTCCTGGGCTTAGGTGATTCTCTTGCCTCAGCCTCCCAAGTAGCTGGGACTACAGGCACCTGCCACAAAGCCCAGCTTTTTTTTGGTTGTAGTTGTCATTGTTTGGCAGACCCAGGCCGGATTTGAACCCGCCAGTTTTGGTGTATGTGGCTGGCGCCTTAGCCGCTTGAAGTACAGGCGCCAAGCCAGTTAAGCCTATTTTTAAACTCTCACATTTATCTAGTCTCCATGGGTGCCAGATAATGGGGAGATTAATGTAACTTCATTTTGTAATTTCAATTTTTTTTTGAAGACATAGTCTCACTCAGTTGCCCTTGATAGAGTGCCATGGCATCGTAGCTCACACCAACCTCAAACTCTTTGGGCTTAAGTGATCCTCTTGCCTCAGCTTCCTAGGTAGCTGGGACTACGGGTGCCCATCACAACGCCAGGCTATTTTTAGAGACAGAGTCTTGCTCTTGGTCAGACTGGTCTTGAACTCCTGAGCTCAAGCAATCCACCCGCCTTGGCCTACCAGAGTGCTGGTATTACAGATGTGAGCCACTGCCCAGCCTGTAATTTCAATTTGACATAAATTCTGTTCCATCCTTTTTTTCTCATTGTCCTCCCACAACATCAATGTTTCCTTTAATATGCAAACATTAAAATTTACACACCTCTGGGTTAAAAAAATCAAAGGAGGAAAACAGTAAGGAGGTTCCTAGAAAAATTTAAAATAGAATCACCATATGATCCAGCAATCCCACTTCCTGGGTATACAGGGCAAAATGCGTGAAAGCAGGGTCTCAAAGAAATGTTCACACACCCATGTTCATAGCAGCATTATTCAGAATAGATGAGGGGTGGAACCAACCCAAACATACATTGACAGATATGTGGATAAACAAAATGTATTGTCCACACAGTGGAATATTACTCTGCCGTAAAAAGGAAATCCTGTCACATGCTACAGCATGATGAACCTTGAAGACATGTAAGTGAAATAAGTCAGTCTGATTCCATCTGAATTAGGCTTCTAGAGTAGTCCAATTCATAGAGACAGAAAGTAGAATGGTAGAGGCCAGGAGGAGGTGGGGGAGGAAATGGGCAGTTGTTTAATAGGTACAGTGTTTCAGTTTTACAAGATGAAAAAGCTCTGCAGATCTTTCTCAGGACAGTGTGCACACACCAGTACTCAACTGCTACTGAGTTCAAAAATGGCTAAGACGGTAAATCTCATGTTATATGTTTTTTACCCCAGTTTAAACAAACAAACAAACTTGATTTCAAATATCAGAAACAGAATCTAGGTAACTTAAGGCAAGAAAAGTCTGGAAGCCTATGTGACCGACCACTCACAGAATCTCGGGAAAGACTGAAGATCCAGTCTTCAGCCTGAACTTCAACTGGAGTTCTTCAACCTCAATTCTACCCTCAATGGAATCTAAACATCACAGAACAAATCCTTTAATTGGAGTCAGTCAAAAGGCTGCACTCAAAGAGGTGCCTGTGGCTCAGTGAGTAGAGCGCTGGCCCCATATACCGAGGGTGGTGGGTTCGAGCCCAGTCCTGGCCAAACTGCAACAACAACAACAAAAAATAGCTGGGCATTGTGGCGGGGGCCTGTAGTCCCAGCTACTCCAGAGGCTGAGGCAAGAGAATCACCTAAGCTCAAGAACTGGACGTTGCTGTGAACTGTGATGCCATGCACTCTACAGAAGGTGACAAAGTGAGACTCTGTCTCTTAAAAAAAAAAAAAAGGCTGCACTCAGAAACCCAGAAGGCCACATGGGGCCTCCAGGGCACAGGTTTCTTACCCTAGGCCTAGAAAGAAAGACTGGGAATCATGAAATGGAGTGAGTGTTCCCTTGAAGTTTGGGAGATTTGCATGTTCCCTTGACTGGGAAGCATCCAGTAATAAATCTCAGGTTTGTAAACATCATGGAAAAGAAAAATAGCACAAAAATAAAAAAGAGGGAGCCTGAAGTAAAGGGAGTCAAAGGGGTTTAGGCAGTAGGTGCACCTGGTTCTAAATTAGGGGTGGAAAGAGTCATGCAAGTGCAGATTATGGAACAAAAAAAGCAGTGGATGTGGGTGGCGCCTGTGGCTCAAAGGAGTAGGGCGCCAGCCCCATATACCGGAGGTGGTGGGTTCAAACACAGCCCTGGCCAAAAACTGCAAAAAAAGAAAGAAAGAAAGAAAAAAAAGAAAAGAAAAAATAAAAGACTTTCACCACCACCTAGCTGTAAGAGGCTATCACCCTCCCTAC
>CAUYON010064578.1:0-43756 GCA_963573935.1 Arctocebus calabarensis | reverse complement strand
AGCTGCCACCCTGGATAGAGTGCTGTGGCATCACAGCTCACAGCAACCTCCAATTCCTGGGCTCAAGCGAGTCTCTTGCCTCCGCCTCCCAAGTAGCTGGGACTACAGGCGCCCGCCACAATGCCTGGCTATTTTTTGGTTCAAGCCGTCATTGTTGTTTGGTGGGCCCTGGGCTGGATTCGAACCCGCCAGCTCAGGTGTACGTGGCTGGCGCCTTAGCCCGTTGAGCCACAGGTGCTGAGCCTAAATATTTTTTTTTTTTTTTTGAGACAAAGCCTCAAGCTGTCCCCTGGATAGAGTGCTGTGGCATCACTGCTCACAGCAACCTCTAATTCCTGGGCTCAAGCGAGTCTCCTGCCTCCGCCTCCCAAGTAGCTGGGAATACAGGCACCCGCCACAATGCCCGGCCATTTTTTGGTTGCAGCCATCATTGTTGTTTGGCAGGCGGGGGCTGGATTCGAACCCGCCAGCTCAGGTGTACGTGGCTGGCGCCCTAGCCCGCTGAGCCACAGGTGCCGAATCAAAATATGAAGATTATTTTTAAGAGAGTATAGTGCTTTTTATATTGTTCACTGGTACCTGGTTTCCTCCACATCTAGGCTTCACGGAATGTTACACTTTCTCACGCCAATATAGACATGGACATGACTTTCTCCAGCCAATTAAATAATTGCAGTGGACAGAGATAGAGATATCACATCAGCACACTATTTGCAGTTCGTGATTCCCCTCCACGTTTCTTTACCCACCCCATCCACCCCATGATAACCAGTTATATTCCAGAAGAAAGGACCAATTGAGAAATAATGTGTTTCAGAAAATTTTCCTTTGGCAATTTATATTTCCATGAAATTTTAAGTTAAAAATTAAAAATAATTTGCATGATATTTTTAAGTGGGAGAAAATAAGGATCTATCAGCCATGGCTGAAATCTTGATTCTGAAATCACAAATATTCTCCATGGTACTGTGTCCCTTAAGGTATCACTCATTATTTTTACCTAAAGGGCAATAATCCAAATTTGTGGTCTTAGAAAGTTGCCCAATGTTGATCAATCTTTTCCTACCTATAAAATTGGGATCATAATAATTATGGGACTAACTTCCTTGAGATTTTGTGAGAATTAAATGAGTTTATACGTATTAAAAACTTAGAATAGTGTAGTGACTGTTTTGTTGAATGCGCTCGGTTAATAAAGCCCTCTGGTTCCTGTCTTTTAGGCTTTTTATGTATTCCCTATATATTGGGGACTTCATCAGAGAATTCTATCTCCTCTTTTTCTTTCATGGGCTTCATTTCACCCTCTCAAGGAACTTTGTTTACCCTTTACATTTGCTGACCCTTGAATCATTATCCTCCACCCAGATTTTGTTCCTAAATAACAGACCTGTAGGCAATATCATTCTAGGCATCTCAGCTCAGACATTTCAAAGACATTTCAAACTAAACTAAACATTAAACTTGACCCTGCAAAACCATCCCCCTACCTATGTTCTGTCTTTATTTTAATGGATTTTAATCAATTTCACCATTATCCACTCTTATGCTTACGCCAGGAGTCTGGCTACTTCTCTTTATGGTGACTCCTGCATATAATCCTAAAATTCTCTTCCATTCACAGAAGCAGGCATGCTTTCTCTTATATTATTGCTTTAGCTTCCTAACTGGCCTCTTCACCTCTACTTGAATTGATCATCTGTTCTGTAAATAGAGTATTTTGATAGCTTTGTTCAGGTATGAACAATGCTATCACTATAGTAAGTGTGAAATTCACGGATTTTAATAAATTTATAGAGCTGTGCAACCACAACCACAGTTTTAGAAGTTTTTTATCACCTAAAAACTTTTAGAAGTTTTGTTTTTTATCACCTAAAAAGTTTCTCATGTTTCTTTGTAATTCATCTGTGCTCTTACCAGTCTAGGAAACTACGGATGTGCTGACTGTATAAACTGCATTTTTCTATACGTTTCATATCTAAAATATAAATTTTATTGTACTACTCTACTAGACATACTACAGTGACCTCCATCTTTCCTCTATAAAAAGTAGAAATTCCTTAAAAACTGGAGCAATTTAAGTATGACTAGCTCTTTTCAATATGGAATATACCTGATTTGGTTTTCCTTCATTCTTTGTGGTACTAGAAGAATAAAATGTAGTATTTCTTTTATCAACGATGAAGATGAGAAGAAAATAGAAACTAACTTGTTTCGGGTTTTAGCTGTGAGTTTAATGGGGGCATTAGGGTATCTTACTCAAGAAGAGGTGAAAAAGAACACTGCCTCTAGAAATCACAAGAAGGAACAAGAGACCAAATAGAAGAGAGAGAAGGAATGGTAGGTGGAATCTCCCCAAAAACTAGTACCAATCCTTGGCTACTTGGCCAAGGAAGGAGGAGTCCACATTCATGTAATGGCGTGATGGCTAAACCAGTTGAAAAACAGGTCAAGTAACATGAAGCCTGAGTCTGGACCACTACGAGCACATGCTTGGCAGGAAACCTAATAAGATTCAATGGTTTTCAACCTTCCTAATGCTGAAGCCCTTTAATAAGTTCCCATAGGTCGTGACCCACAGGTTGAGAACTACTGGTAGAGGAAGCCTTGCATCCATCTGTAATAGCATGATTAACAAGTGGACTGAACAACCCGAGAAGCCTGAGCTAAGAAGCTTGGTAACGGCACCCCTTTCATGAGTGGTCCCTCTTTGCTCTTCCACCCTCATATCATTTCTCTACACAACAGCCTGGTAAACCTCTCTCAGATCATGACAGAGTTACGCCTGCAAGCTGTTGTCAACACACAGTCTTCCTGCTGGCTGGGCCACACTAACCACTGCTCTGTATCTGAGTAATTCCTAATAGATTTCTGCTGAATGTTGAAGTATTTTTTCTCCACACAATCCCCCCCAAATTTGATAGGAGCTCTTAATAAATTGTCCCAAAGATTAAAACTTTACTCCCTATCTGACAGCAACTTTCTCTACAATGTCTACATTATAGTTGCCTTTTTCTGTATCCATTAGACACAAAGTTTCCAGGACACAGATACATATTTCATTCACCCAATAGGTCTCCAGGACCATCATAGCAAGTGGCATTTAATTAAGGATTTATACCTGTAGAATTAAAATAATGTAAATAATTATAATAATAATCACTAATGTTTAAAATAACTAAAGATATAAATAGTTTAAATGCATTGTATGCACATTGAACAATTAAAATACAATTTAAGAAATATGAACAATAAATTTTGAATCTTTCTCCTCAATCTTGCACTACAATTACAGTTCTGTTTTTCTGCTATGTAGAAGTAATATTTTTTGGATTTTTCTATGCTTATTAAAAATGTGTTCATTCTGTGCTTCTTAACTCATTAACCCTTATTATAATTTTTCCTGCTATAAATCCATTTCTCCCTTATTGAAGAGAAGACTTTATATTCTCTCTGGATTTTATGAAATTCTAAAATTAATAGTTCTAGTCTCAGTGTGATTTCTAGTCCCTGAATTTTATTTTGGCTTAGCCCTGATGGCAAAGCTCAGCAGCTAAATTATAATGTTACTTAGAGAGTTCAAGGTATTCTCAACTTTCTTATCAACTCTGGATCAGTAAAGAAAAATTCTGAGCATGATAAGCCTACATTTATAATAACAGCATGTCAGTAGGAAATCTCTTTCCTTACCAGAGATAGCCTCAAAAACTGTAAATGCCACAGGACCGACGCAGTGTTATAGCCTGGCATCTCTCAACCACTGAACCTTCCTTCAAAGATGACATCCAAGCACATGTAAGCATATTTTAAAAAACAAATATGACATCATTTCTCAGTTGCTTCCCTTACTGAATCCATATACATAATTAGTTCTACTGACAGCCATTTATATAAGTAAAATAAAAACATTATGAATATGGCTAGGAACTTAAAAAGTGATCAGACAGAGAGAAGATGGAGATTGAAGACTAAGAAAATCAGAGAAAGAGACATCAAAAGAGATGAGAGCAAATTCAACCACTGTAGTACATGAGTCATTATAAAAGTTTTGAGATATATGAAAATGAAGAAGCATAAGATCCACACAGATGGAAACAAATGAAGCCCTCCTAGCAATACCGATAAGCCAAGCAAGTGGAAACTTGCACGGGTGAATCAGAAAAGATGCTGCTGACTGTGTTTCTTGGAAATGAAATAATGGACCATAACACTGTCTCAAAACTTTCATAGTAACCTCCTTATTAAAAAAAAAAAAAATAGGACTGTATTACATACCTCTCAGTCTCAATTATCTCCTCTGCAAAACAGAGTCATAGCAGCCATCAGAGGGTGTTGTCTAGATGACTAAATAGGAGAAAATGTCATAGAAGCCCCTAGTCCAGAATCAGCAACAGAAGAAGAGTTTGGTGACTAGCAGCTGGTATTTTCACTACATAAGATTGAGATCAATCTGCATCACAAACCTTCACCTGTTTTACTGAACACAGGATACCAACAACCCTGGGAGAGAGAATTCAGTTGGGGAAGAGTCTACTATGAATGAGAAATACAGAAATGATTATAGCTCAGGAGAGAAGCTGGAAACAGAGCTAATGAAGAGAAAAATAGCTGCAGTTGGGCAGTTCCCGTCCTTGGATAGTAATTCCGCACCTAATTTTGTCATCGACACCCTTCTGATTAGTTCTTCCTTATTTCTTATCATCTCATCAGATCTAAACCATATCTGTAATTGGTTCATGGAAAATATCTCAAATGAGTATATATCTTACAAAGCAGCTAAAACCAACTTATTCTATCAGAAGTTCCTTTTGATAATTGAGAACTGAATAGAAGGTTTCTACAACAACACTTCATGATCATGTTGAAGTTAGATTCTAGACAAAGAGTATGAAAAATGTTTAGGGCTATAAAAGGTTTGCCGAGAGTTTTCACTTAAATAATGCACGGATGAATCATTTCTTTCTCTATGAATTTTTAGAGTATTTATGGGCCCTCTGGTCTCTTAAATTCAAAGTTCATTTTCACTTCCTACTCCCTTCTACTTTAAAAAAATTTTTTTCTTCTTAAGTTTTCTACTTTTCAAAACTTGAAAAAAAATACCGATTTTTGGAAGGCTATCCTTATGATTCTTTCATAGCCATCTTATGCTCATTTTTTATCCTAATATCTATATACGAAATTTGGTTTGGGACATAAAATATATGTATTTTTCTTGATATAGATCTGATATTAATGAAAACATCACCAAATATTAAAAGTAATGATTGGCTTGCAAGAAACTGGGGAGCTATAGTAAAACCTATTTACTCATATATATGGCTTATGTCTTATCAACTTATTTCTAGGTGAGGTTTTTATTCTAAAATAAATTCAGAACTGATAAATATAGTAACACAAAATTCAGATTAAAAAGTTTCAAAAACTGCACAGCCAGCTGGAGCCAAGTTCCAATTACTCTTTTGAGTTTTTTAAATTAAATAAAAGACAACTGAGGGTGGTAGCTCAAAGAATAGAACTCAAATATCTAATGAACCTATGCTCAATTCCATGATTATTGCCCTTAAAATCCCTGCAAAGATTATAGAAATCTGGCTGGCTGATCAGGTACCTCCCCACCCCCCAATACATCCATACTGTGCTTTGAACATTCCAGACTGACAATCCTGGTCATCTCAAACAGGAATTTCCATGTCACAGATTAAGAAAATGAAAACTATACTAGTTTTTGGCTCAGCGCCAGTAGCTCAACAACTAGGGTGCCAGCCATGTACACCTGAGCTGGTGGGTTCGAATCCAGCCTGGGCCAGCCAAACAACAATGACAATTACAACCAAAAATTAGCCGGGCATTGTGGTGGGAGCCTGTAGTCCCAGCTACTTGGGAGGCTGAGGCAAGAGAATCTCTTGAGCCTAGGAGTTGGAGGTTGCTGTGAGCTGTAACACACAGCACTCTACCTGGGGTGATAGCTTGAGACGTTGTCCCCAAAACATACAAACAACAACAAAAAAAACGATTCTAATTTTCTTAAAAGCCAAAAGTAATTTATTGCCAATTTCACTCTTTTTTTAATCTACTAGAAAAATAAAGACTTTTTTGAAAAAAATTATCTTTCCTGTAATGTTTCTGGATGTTTTTCCTTAACCAGTTCTTTTTCATTTAAAACTCTTTGACACCAATCTTCAGCTATCCAGGCTAGTATTATTCATGTACATGTCCTGCCTGGAGCAAAACTTTAAGAGTTCTGATTACTCTCCCACCTCTAGAAGCACAAAAAGAACTTCTAAATATTCTGCACCTGCTATGGGGCACAGTCTTTACCTTCGAGGTTTCAGTTGTGACTCAAGTTTTCATCTATTTTCAACCCAGAAGGTTCTTTATCCATTCTTTGCTCTCTCCCATCTTTTCACTTCTTCCTACTACAGTTGACTGTTTATAACCCATGGCATTTCTTAGACTGCAAACCTCGGGCAGCTCAAAAACCATGATTTATTCATCTATATGTGGCTTGCCCTAAGGGAAGCTCAAATATCTACTAAAAAATGCTAAAACTTGTATGCCACAGTTAAAATTTGCCAACTTTTTAGCAGAAGTTCAAAAGTTCCCTTTATTTTTCTTATTTCCAGATTCAAAAGGGAGCAATTTTTAAGTATGTCCATGATCTACCTTCTTTGAAAAATTCTATAGCAACAATCTTCCCTATTCAGAGGGAAGAGCTTTACGGCTCTATGTCAGCCCAAAAAGACACAGAGGGAATAGATACATCTGACCGTTCAGAGTCTCAGAGTCAGTTACAAATTCAGACATTAGCAATGTCTTTACACTACATAGGTTAGCAAAAACAAAAACAAATCACATCGTTGGAGACCAAATCCTATTAATAAAAAATTGAGAGGATATAATACTAGTCTCTAAAGAGCTAGATTTACCCCAGGAGCGTGGGTTTCTTTAACACATCTCAGCCACTCTAACTGTCACACCAGATCAGAAGTGACATTTTACACCAGCAGCAGCTGCTGAAGTGTTCTCTCTGCACTTGCCAGGAACTATTGCTTTCCTTCCGCCTTTTCCAGCCCTCACTCTAATTCTGGTGCAAGGTTTCTTTTCTGCTCATTTCACAGTATGTGCCATTACTGCCTCCCTTGCTCTTTGCCTTAATGCCTCCTCTGGGTGTTCTTGTCCGACAGAAATCTAGAAATTCTGGCAGCAAAGTGGACGCTTGGGCATTAAATGACCAAACAGACTTAGCAAAAGGCAAGATTTCTGGTCCCAGCTGCAGTCTCCAAAGATACGGGATATCTCATCTTTCAACCAAAGGTTTGTTTTTCTATCTGGTTATAGACCCTTTCATCAGAATATAGAAGTTACATTTCTCCTGCATGGTACTCAAAAGTCATAGCTATATATATCCACGACAGGCAAAAACCCCAGTGAGGATATGTTCTTCCAAACTATCTGAAACTACTTCTGACACAGAAACAAACCTTTGAGGAGGGAGAGTCTACTCAACAACATTTCTATTCAGAATGCAATTTTAGGCCCAGCTCTATTTAGTTAGTCACTTTATAATACTGTTTCTATAAGATCAAAATTCCCATTGACTAATACTAAAAATACTTTTTCTACATGATGCCATGGGCCTAAGGAACATTTTGAAGGGCCCCATTGTATATCTCCATCCCTTGGTTTAGAACCTGAATATTCTTCTCCTAAAGAGTTAACTGTCACATTTAAAGAACGGCAGTAACATTCTTCCATGTAGAACCCTGTAGGCCTGGAGGTAGGCTGTCATTTCTGTAGGTATGAGTCCCCCATCTTCCTGTGCCCATGGTTAAATTATAATTTTCAAGTCGCTACTGTTTTATATATATAGTTTTTCTTATTTAACTGTTGCTAAAGGTAGAGTAGAGTTGACAATCTTACCTTGGAAAGCAATTCTTTCTACCTCTCCTACAACCTACAACCTGTCCTCATATATGCTTAGTTTCCAAATTTCTTAGATGAACTTATAGTGTTAATAACTGAAAATGGATGCCTGCTATAGGTGAATTTGGCTAATACTGAGTAGATTTCAGATTCTTACTTGTAGCTGCCCATACAGCTGTCCTGCTACTTACCAATGCAAAAAATGATTTACTAGAGTTAATGATCCATTGGGAAGGCAAAAGTAAACTCATATAATGAAGCATCCAGTGCTCTTCTCTGTGCATGTAAAACAGCATTTTAATGATCTAAACGAGTTTGAAGATTTAAACTCTGAAAACCCCTTGCAAATTGTTGTCTGAATTTAAAGCAATATTCCATATGGGATCCAAAATCTTAGCAGCTTGTTTTATTTGGCTGCTTCCTACATGTAAAAATGTTTCTTCAAAAGTACACATGCTATAAGAGCTGTAATGTAGATAACAGAAGAAACATAAAAGAAATATGTGGAGGCATAACATTCTGATAATAAGAAATAATTGGTTGCAGGAATTTTTGGAGTACATTATGTAGAAACCAAAAGAGATTCTGTTTATATTCCATAAACAATATACTAAGCAGATTATCTTTATGATGAAAAAATTTATTGAAAAGGAGATCAGTATGTCTAAAACAGATAAACTATAGCATGTTCTGACATTTTAAAGTGATTTCGGAGAAAATACAATGCTTTATTTATCACATTTCAATAGATGGATCTGATCATAAGCAAAGAATTATAGACCATTCCCAACTGTCTGATAAATTCTCAACCAACACAGGAATCCCCTGATGACACCACTGACCTATGGCCCTCTATTTCCTGCTGCAACCTTTTTGGGAATGAGAACTCTGTTTCAATGTATTATACCAAATTTGTCTTCCCTTGACTTTCTATCTGTGTTAAAGATGTAATGGAATATAAGTCTTCACTTTTTGCCACGGAGCAGCTCTTTAAAATAACTATTATCATCTGGCAACAAGTATTTTTTAAGTTTAGACTATCACTCAAGTCCTTCAACCATTCCTCAAATGAAAAGGGCTTCAGAATCTTTTAACATCTTAACAACTCATCACAAATTTCAGTGTTCTCTAGAGTAAAATTCAGAACTGGAAACAAAGAATCCATATGGAATCTGACCAGTGAACAGTAGCTAGGAACTCTTAAATTGATCTGGAATCCTATATGTTTGAGCTTATCCAGATTATACATTTTCTTTATTTCAGTAGCCTAGGCACGCTATTGCTGTTTTCTAAGTTTATTTTCCAATAAAAAATTCAGATCACTTTTATCTGATGATTTGTCAAAGAACATTTAAAATTATTTTTAGTTTATTTTTGCCTGTGAATGCTTTCTTAGTGCTTGAGAATTTTTGATCCCTTTCTTTCTGATAGTGGTAGACACACATTATTTTGTATCTACAGATGTTCACATACTATTGTCCATATTTCTATTATTTAAGGCAACTAGACTTCATTCCTTTCCCTACTGTTATGGTTTCAATGTTTTTGCCTCCTCCAAAATTCCTGTGCTGGAAACTCAATCACCAGTGCGACAGTGTTAGAAGATGGGGTCTAATGGAAGATGTTGAGATCATGAGGTCAAAGTCCTCATGAATGAATTAGTGTTGCTATAACAAGGGCCAGTAGAAATGGATTCACACCCTTTTTGTTCTTCTGCCATGTGAGAACCCAACATGCTTTTTCTCCCCAGAGGATACAACCAGGTACCAGAGATAAAGTTGCCCGTTCCTGGATCTTAGATTTCCCTATCTCCAGAATTCGGAGAGAATACATTTCACTTTTTATAAATTTGCCAGTCTACAGTACTCTGCTGTACTAGTACAACACCCTCTAATCTTATCTCCAGCTGAGGCAGGCAATAAATTAATTGAGTCAGAAGATGGACACGGAATTCAATCAAAGTCCTTCTGTTTTTAAAATTTGAAGAAGATAAAGAGAGTGCATTCTTCTCTAGGGATGAAACTATGAGATGGGAGATGCAAGAAATCTCAGAGTTAGGCTGGGAAAATAAAATCCAGGAAAGTTAGCCTGGAAAAATAAAACTAAGGTGCAAGGTAAAGTGAAGACCACTCTTGTTGTTTATAAAATCCTAGTTCCAATTATTGCTGAAGCTTAGCTGTACCCTTAGGTTCTCCAAAAGAGCTAATCAATTTACTTAAAGCGAAATATAAAACTGCTTTTCCAGAAAAACAAGTCCTCCTAACTCACATATAGATTTTATAGTCTAAGGTTTTTACTTATTCCTCACTCTCAACTTTATGACCTATAATTGTCTTTCTATTGTTGTTATAATAAATTACTATAAACTTTGTGGCTTAAATAATATAAATTTATTATTTTATAGTCCTGTAAGTCAAAACTCTGACACAGTAGTTCTCACTAGCTAAAATCAAGGTGTTGTCAATGGAGTTCCTTTCTGGAGACTGGAGGGAAAAAGATATCTCCTTGGGGTTGCGCCTATGGATCAAGGAGTAGAGTGCCAGACCCATATAACAGGGGTGGTGGGTTCAAACCTGGCCTGGCCAAAACTGCAAAAAAAAAAAAAAAAAAAAAGAAGCTGTCTGCTTGTCTTTTCTAGCTTCTGGAAGCCACCTGGATTCTTTGGTTCACGGCTCCCTTCCTCCATATCAAAGGCAATAGAGTTGTGTCTCTGATCATTCCTATCTAATGACGTATCCTTCTAACCCTCACCTCAACTGAAAAAACTTTTTTCAAGGGCTCTCATGATTAAACTGGACCTACTTGGATCATTCATGATGATCTCCTCAGTTTGCGGTACCTTACGGTACTACACAAATGGTCTGGCTGCCTGTCCCTGTCCAGCTGATATGCAGAGGTGGGTGATAGGTCCACCAAGCTTTATTATGAGAAGGCCAGCAATTCTGGCAAACAGTCAGAGTAGCCTAAAGACTGTTCTGTCCTTCCATTTCCAAAACCACAGTTTTACATATAATAGTTCAAAGAAAAAAATGGTATTAACCCTTGTCTTAATAATGAACCATATTCAGCATAACCCATGTCCCATAATAAACAATAATCAGCATAATCCATGACCTAGTATAATGTTTCCAATTCAAAAGTTAATCTCTCAAACCAATCACCATAAACTACTCAAGACACACATTTTTAGGTTGAAGCTAAATTTACAAAACAACAAGAATGGAAGATATGAGATGCAGGTCATGCAGGTCATAAACCAACCAGACCAGCTGTGTCTTGTTGGCCCTGGCCTGACCAACTCCATCTTATTCTCACTACATGTGCTATCACTTAATTGCAAATATATGTACCAAGTCTCTTCTGCCATGCAACGTAACATAGTCACAGGTTCTGTGAATTCGGGCATTGATATCTTTGGGCATGGTGAAGGATTATTCTGCCTACCATTAAAAACAAGGAAAGCATTCCATTTTTCATATTAGTCATCTCAGAGATAAAAATAGGCTAAACAAGAAGTCACAGTCACTCCACACATTAGTAACAACCTGCTCAGCAACATTATTTGAAACTGTTGTATTATTTGAAATGGCTCCTTCAAAATTGTTTTCCTGGAAAGGAAATTTCTGCTGGTTTTCTCTTTTTCCAAAAATGAGTTTGGAACTCCTTCCTGGATTTCCCCAGCAATACAATCAGAATCTCTGATATGTAAAACCGAAAGTATTTCCATATCCATGTACTGGAAGCCTGAGGCTTTGCTATCATTTCTGAGCATAGAGAGTGAAGATGGCGTCTCTTTGTTTTACTAATTGCTTTGTTTCCCTAAGCTGCTAGCACAACATCTGCCAGGCCAAATGCACTCCTTCCACATGCCATAGAACCATGCAGGATAAATGACCTGCACATCATGGCCTAAGGGAGAGCACTTTGCAGGCAGCCAGCAGGTGGTGTTCAAGAGGCAAAGACCTCTAGTAGAAGTGAAGCTGAACCATGCCCGCTTCACAATCTTTAGACTGGTTATGGAGTTGTTGATTCTGTAATGATCTCATACTGTCTGCAATTTTATTGATTTTGTTTTTTGATAGAACTGTTAAAGATTACAATTTTAAGATCAGCAAAATGTAGACAGATGCTCACATTCTCACGCACAGTTCTGCCAAGATATTTTTACATCTTTCTGCACATAAAACAAAATGAAGACATGTGTTATAGATGCATGTTCCCAGTAACCCCCACCCCCAAAAGAAGGGAGTTTATAGTATGCTCATTTCCTGGATGAAGTATTAAAATAATTCTACCTAGAAAATGTAAACAGCACTTCCAAAATCAAAGAGATTTGCTTCTGAAGCACCTGATAAAACATTCTTAATCACCACAACCCCTTGAAAAGGCAATTTGGGTCATCCTCTCCAAATGTCAACCCTGCTATTTCCAATTCAATATAAACTTCATGACACATCTATTGGGTAAGCATCAAAATGCAAAATGCTGCAACACTTATGCTCTGTTGATGTTCACTCATCTCCTGTGTATCAGAAAGGCTCACTTCAAATATGGCACAAAAGAAAGAAAAGTCAGCAAAAAAAGAAAAAAGAAAAACTTCAGAAACGACTTGAAAAAAAATGCATCTAAAAGAAAACTGCAAACTCACAGCCTTACCTGGGGAGACTTCGGCAGAGCCACTGTCCTTTCTTCTGCCGAGGTTAGCAGGGTTACCTTTGTTTCCTCCGCAGAGGGATGTTTGGGAGGCCGAGGCGGGGGGTGTAAGACGGCGCTCTCGTATCTCCGCATCATGTAATACTGTTCTTCCGCGATCTCTTCTACCAGAGCTCTGACTAGGCACGGTCCTGGGTCCCCGCACACGTGGCTCACTAACTGAACGGTCAAGTTCAAGCGACCAACAGGGATTTCCCAGCACTCCCTGGGGTTGGCAAAGTCACTCACAAGCAGGTAAGAGTCTGTGATGTCCTCCTCCAACTGCAGTCCCGGAGTGGCAGCCAAAATGTCCTCTTCGATGGAAAGATCTCTCACGGATACCTTCACGTTGAAGGGCAAGCGAAACTGTTTGCAGAGCTCGGAGATCTGGTACTGTTTCTTGTCATGAATCACCTCCACAAAGCCTCCTTCCATGTACAAAGGGAGCAGGGCTGGCTCATAGGATTTTTTGAGGATTTTTTCACAGGCCAGAACATTCACCAGCTTTTTTATTCCCCCGCATAGGACTTCCGTGGTCTCTGAGCGGTGCACTAGAAACTGGTCCCCGACAGACACAGAGGACAGCTCGCCGTGAGGGGGATGAAAGGCTTTGGTGGCCACCACGTGAAGAGGCTCCTTTTCACTCTTAGCGATCTCCAGGTCATAAGCTGTTGGGAACTCTCGAGGTCGCCGCTTGAATTTGCCTTTGTAGCTAGTGGGGATTAAGAAGTGTCTTTTAGGAAAATGGCTTCTGATTTCCGAGGCTAAGATCCTTGATGCCTGGAACTTTTTATGAACCACAATGGTTTTCCCAGGCTGCAAAATGCTTGTGAGCAGCTGATTTCCTTGAGGTGCTTCTATGACTTCAGCCACCATGGGGAACTCTTTACTGGTCATTTCAAAAAGATCTTCTGCAGAAAGCAGCTGAAGAAACCAGTTAGCGTCATACGAGTCAGTAATGTCTTTGACTTCAACATCTAAACTGGGGAGAATGCGAACTATATCCTTTCGAACTGGAAAGAAAGGGAAAAAAGAAGACTATGATATTTTGTGAATCAAAATGTTTGCTGTGAGATCTTCATCTGGTCCCATAGATACTACATTTCTCTTATGGGAGCGATTCCTTTTTGTCAAATTTGAATATCAAAGAGTATTTAAAAAGAGTGTATAAAACTAACATCCATGAGCCCATACTTAGTGTAAGAAATAGTCAGGACCTTGAGACGCTGTGACTCTCACTAAAATTATTGACTCTTCACTGCTATTATATTAAAGGTAACCACTCTTCCGATTCCAGCACTAATCACTCCTGTGTTATGTTCATAGTTTTATCATATATCACATACATGAATATAGATATGTGTGAAGCAGCCAAAAAGATTTCCTGGCACTCTTTGGGGTAAGGCAAAATAACTTATGAGTAGGTAAGAGTCTGTGATAACTTCCTGTAACAGCATCCCTGGCACAGCATATATAGATGTATGTGTGCAAAGTTTTATACTATTAGATCATCTTAAGCCATGTTATTGAGGTCCAGACTATATATAAAAAATGATCATAAAAGAAAGTTCTCGTACTTTAAAAAGGACCTTTCATGTTACAAGTTTAACACAAGACATACATTTTTTGTACAAAATCTCATCAGGTGGGATAAAACAATATTGCAAAATCATGAGCTGTAAGGGATTTAAGATTAATAGATGGAAATGAATGCCAAGGTGCATCATCAAAGTTATTTCTTTATTCACTGGTACCCCACATAGGGAAGGAGTGGTAAAGGTAGGATCCCAGTCAGAGGAGCCACTTGGGAGCCCCGGGTAAACTGTTGAGTGCTCACAAATGTATTCTTTGCCTCATGTATCACTGTCTAGGAGTCTTTCTTTAGGACCACAGAGATACTTCAAATATTGTCCTGAAATCATTTATCTATTCTCCAGGTACTACCCCACACAGTATCATTATAAATGGTTGTGAATTAAAAATAAAGTTATACATTAATATTAAAAGGATTTTGTAATAGTTTATATTTCCTTGATAACTTTCTAATACAAGTTATATAGCACTTTCATGATCCAGCATTGTTTGCCAATATCTCCAGCCACCCTTTTATCAATATTCTTTCTTCCTTCCATGCTTTTGAAAATGAAAACTTTGGAAGACTGGGAAGACAGAATTTCCATTTATGAAACATTGTGTTGTTACTTTTTTTTTTTTTTTTTTTTGAGACAGAGTCTCATTATGTCGCCCTTGGTAGAGTGCTGTGGCATCACATCTCACAGCAACCTCCAACTCTTGGGCTTAAGCAATTCTCTTGCCTTAGCCTCCCAAGTAACTGGGACCACAGATATACCCCACAATGCCCAGCTATTTTTTGGTTGTAGTTATCATTGTTGATTTTAGCTGGCCCTGGCTGGGTTTGAACCGGCCAGCCTAGATGTATGAGGCCGGCGTCCTACCCACTGAGCTATGGGTACCACCCCATTGTGTTATTACTTTTTTTTTTTTTTTTGGTAGAGACAGAGTCTCACTTTATCGCCCTCAGTAGAGTGCTGTGGTGTCACACAGCTCACAGGAACCTCCAACTCCTGGGCTTAGGCGATTCTCTTTCCTCAGCCTCCCAAAGAGCTGGGACTATAGGCACCCGCCACAATGCCCGGCTATTTTTGTTTTGCAGTTCGGCTGAGGCCAGGTTTGAACTTGCCACCTTCGGTATATGGGGCCGGCATCCTACTTGATGAGCCACAGGCACCACCTGTGTTACTACTTTTGATATTCTTAACTATTTATGCAGCATCTGAAAACTCTAATGCTATAATTTGTGCAATAATAATTTTGCTATTACTTATACATCCCATATAATTATAGGATTTATGAAAAACATAACATTACAAGGTATCATTTTATTTTCTTTAAAAGAAAAATTTAAAAATCAATGACTGGCTATAGGTTTAAGGTCTGCAAAAACTGTAAAAATGTTTTAATTTATAGGAAAGAAAGGGGGGCTGAAAAAGATATTTTTTGCTTTAATCAACTCATTAAGTTTAACATATCCTAACTTTTGACATTGTCACCACAGGTTTCTCTGAATGCGAAGGTAATTTTAGAAACAAAAAATATTGGTTATTTAAATCAAAATGAACTAGGTTTAAGAATTCTATCTACAGCTAGTTTTAGATGGGCATCATAGCTATTCCTCAAGTTTAGGGAACAGCTAGAAATACATAGAATAGATGCTCTCGAGAACTTCCTGAGAGCTCTGAATTGATCAATCAGAAAATCAGGGCCCCGGTGCAAGCTAGGCCCCAATATATATTTGTTCCTAGTGGATGCTATGGGCTAAGAATAGCCTTACTATCTTTGGAGGATTTTAATCTTGTGAGAGAAGGCTTCTGGGACAGTCTAGCTAACCTCTGTTAAGTTTGTTGTATCCAATTCTAACCTATCGTCAATAATTCTGTATCTAAAGAGATGATTTAAAATTAACATGCCAATCTGAAATCTGATCTTCCTCCTCCAAACTGGGGGCTATTTGTTGCTTTTCCCATCTCAGTTATTCAGACCTCCTTTCTCTTTGTTTAGTGCATAAATCTCTGAGACATTCTTACCTTTTAATTTTTTTCCTAACACCTGAAATTCTTTGCATCAAGGCTGCTCTGGTCTAAGTCACATTATCCCTTACCTGTTTTATTGTAATAGTTTTTTAAACAGTCTCAAATCTCAATAGGGTAGTCCAATATTCTTTTCAGGTTCTAAAGGGTGTATGTGTATATTCTGTTCATAGGCCCAAAGTGTAGTCCTTTTCATTCAGAATAAAAGCCAAAGTCCTTTCTGGTCCCTGTTACTCCTTGAATCTCATCTGTAGCTACATTCATTCTAACTCAATGCTGCCTCCACAACTTCCCCAATCAGATATTTGCATGACCTGTTTCTTCTGCCTGTTACAGCCTTCATCCAGATATGTTTATGGCTAATTCTTCTTCTTCAGATCTTCTTAAATATTTCTTGTCTGCAAGACCATCTCTAAGTACTATATTTAAAATTGCAACCTGCCTTGCCCTTGTTCTATTTTCCATGTCACCTTTCATTTTCAATTACTTCATACAATTTTCTTATTTATTATGATAATTGTATATTGTTTATTTCCTCAAATTAAGACAAATGCTACCCTGAGGCAGGGATCTTTTCTTGTTTTGTCCATAAATACATCCCAATATTTAGAATGGTGGCTGGAATATAGTAGGCACTCAATCAAAGAATGTAAATTTCTGTTATCATCACAGCACATATTATATATCTCATTTAAAACATGTCTGTTAAGGTTGCAATTTGTTTTAATCAATAGTTTATTCAATCCAATAAATACTTGTGTTATTTAATTTCTACAAAATATTTGTGATATTAAGATACAAAAAAACGGAAATGAAGTACAAAAAAATGAAGTATTTTTTATCTACTATTTTATTCTTTAGTAAAAGAGATTAGCAAAACACAAAAATTAACAGTTTTCTTAGATTCATCAGAGAACTTAGGTCATAGGGGTAAGCCATCATCCCCAAAACTAGAGAGGTGATAAATACAGAATCAAAAACTTACTAGGAGTAAAAATCACTGCTGGAGATGAGGCATGGTCTAGCTTGAGAGAGAAAGCTCCTGGGGGTCTCTTATTCTCTCCTGAGTTTTGTTTTCAGGAAACTTACAAGGTTCTCAGGGTAAAGAAAAATCTTGTTTTCAGCAAGATAAGTAGAAAAGTGACCATTCTGAAATTTATCCATTCTGTTCTCCTTTAAAAATGTCTGCCCTTAAGGAAAATTATTTTATTACAACCCAACTCCAGCCATCTCTAACCTTCTACATGGGGAAAAAGAAATACCTGACTTCAATCTCTTCTATACTTCCACATAGGGGAAAGGGAATTCCCATCTCAAGCTCCTGTTAACCATTCTGTTTCCACACAAAGGGGATAAAAAAACTGAGAAGCACTTACGAAGGTCACAGCATGGAGACACAGGCTTGATAAAAGACTGAAACCTCATTACACGTTTATAGAATGCTCCCCCATGCACACCTCACAACCACATCAACAGTGCTCCTGTATCATAGGGGATCACCATGGAAAGAATAGCATCTAAGAGTCCACATAAAAAACAAATCTCTATACTAAGTCAACAGGGGAGACAAAAGAATGATAATGCATAAAATTTTAGCCTCTGACACCTACAGTTACAGCAAAGAATAAGCACAACCTAATTCCTAACCCGATAAACCTAAAACTTTATACTAAAAAGAGTATTTACCTCTGTTTCTTTAGCTCAAACATCATGACTGACTTTCTACAAAAATACGTGTCAAAAGGCAAAAAAGCACAGTCTGAAGAAACAAATCAAGCATCAAAAGTAGAGTCAGATATAGAAGAGATTTTGGAAGTATGAAACCAGGATTTAAAATATGATTCACACGGGAAGGGTTATAATGGGAAAAGGGGATAACACTTAAGAAAAGATGGGTAATGTAAGCAGAAACAGGAAAACTCTAGGGAAAAAACAAAAGGCAATGATAGAAATTAAAAACGCAGAAACAGACATAAAAAGTGATTTCAATGGGGTCTATAGGATCCTGAACACTGTGGAAAAATCAATGAGCTTAAAAAACTTCCCAAAGCAAATAGCAAAAGAAGAAGAATGAAAAAAAAAATGGGACTAATATCCAAGAATGGTGGGATGACTGCAAAAGAAGTAATATACCTGTCATGGGAATACCAGAAGGGGTAGAGAGAGGGAATGGGACAAAAGAAATATTTTAAGTAGTAAGACTGAGAATTTTCAAAAATTAATGATACCCATAGAACACCGAGCATGATAAATACCAAAAAATCTAAGTATCATAGTCAAACTGTATAAAAGCAAAGACAGATGAAGAGAAAATTTGAAACTGGGTGGGAAAAGGGAGGAGGAGACAACACTTTACTACAGAGAAAAAACGATAAGATTAACATTGGACTTTTCTTCAAAATCCATGCAAAAAAGAAGAGCACCGAGTGATGTATTTGAAGTGTTGAAAGAAAAAAAAAACCCACCAACCTTGAATGCTGTACCTAGTAGAATTATCTTTCAAAATAAAGGAGAAATAAAGACTTTCTTAAACAAAAAATAATCTTGAGGGAATTTGTTACCAGCATAGATGTGTTGCAAGAAATATTTTTTAAAAGTTCTTGAGAGAAAAAGAAAATGATATAGACCAGAAACTCAGATGTACATAAAGAAAGAATGTTGAAAAGGAATAAATGAAACCAAAGTAACATATTCTATTTTTATTTACCCTTACTTCATCTACCAGACATCAGCTTGCTCAAAATAATAATAGTTGCAATATCTTGGGCGATTATAGTTCACAGATCAGTGAAGTGAAGGACAGTAATGTCACAAGAGATGGGAGGGACTCAATGAGACTATGTAGATATAAGATAACTGCACTACCCATGAACTTATTTATGTTATTTGAAAGTGAATTTATATTAGTTATAAATGTATATTGCAAACTATAGGGGAACAACCAATTTTTATTTTACAGTATTTTTGATAGGCTACAAGAGAAGAGAAAATGGAATCATAGAAAAGTTTCAGTTAAAACGACAATAGAAAAAAAAAAGAGAAGAAATAGCACATCTAGATAGGGAGTAGGGATAAAAACAGATATCATGAAAGTCATGGCCACAACATGAGTCTTTTAAGGATGGAAAAAGATTATAGACTGAGATAGACTAGGAGAAAGACTATCCCAAATGGTGAGGACACCAGGATCAATGACAAAGGTGAAAACTGAGTCTTGACAATACATAACAAGTAATCCACCCTCTTGAGATTTAAATTAGAACACAGAGACAAGCTGCAAGTAAGACCTTGAAGATAAATTGATCCTTTGAATGCCAGGCTGAGAAATGTATTCATACAACTATGTCAGGAAAAGATACAAAATATTTGGATTAAAAATACCAAATTAAAATTAGGAATTTGGCAGAGTAGCTTGATAGTTCAATCAGAGAAGAGGCCAAAGAATCTACCTTTCTCTACTGTCATGAAGCCCATAGACAACCAATTTACTAGCAACTTAATGTGCCTACTTATTTTAGTGTAAACTTCAAATTTTATGTATTACTCCTTCATGTCAATTAATACATTGAAATAAAACCATTTTTCATTTTGTATACTATTTCTTTTACTTTTCCATATGCTTTATATTTTCTGTAGTCAAAAGCTAAAAATAAAAAATTATTTGTTTAAACTTACCTAGAATTTGGCAATGACATTCTCAAATTTTTTAAGTGGAGTAGGTTTCACTAATTTTCATGAGCATATATTATTATATCTAAGGATCTCTTCTAGAAAGAGATAAAGAAACCAACACTTGTGGGCCATTTTCTTATAAGAAAATAAAATATGTGCTTTTATAAAAACATTTAAAAATATAGGAGGAAAACCATTACAGAATGGCTATGTGTGTGTGTGTTGTGTATATTACAAATTCTTTAAATAAGCATTTGTTATTTAACAACTGGAAAAATGTAATCCTCTCTCCATAAAAAAGGCTATAGCGTAATCACATTAGAAAATATCACTGTCCAAAAAGTTCTTTTTGGTTTCAAAAAGAGAGACAACAAAGTCAGCACCTCACAGCAAGAGAAATATTCGTAAAGGTATTTATTACAAGTTTTCTGTTTCAAACTAAACCGAAGTAAAAACAATATGTACTTATAAAACCTTAGTTTAACCTCCTCAAAATTTCTTTCTAGGTGAACATGAATTATTCTCGCTAGGTATGTTTTCTGGTATTCAAAGGTAGCACTTGAGAAAAACAATTTCCAATCCATTTTCTCTAAAAAGGCAATCAGTATTGCCTTTCCTCTGTATGTTGCTGAGTCATTTCACTAAACATTATCTTTCTGCCTGCTCTTTCAGGGAAAGTCCCTCACAGTTAAGGCAAGCGTTAATCACAACCTGGTATTTTCTGCATTTCTCACTGTGACAATTCTCTTAACTACATTTGAATATTGCAGACCCCACTAAAAATTATCTTAAGAGAATGTAGGGAATTACATTTATGCTTAGTTGGGGTTGAACAACAATTAATATTTAATTTAATATTCAATTCTAGAACACATTCTCAACTCAGCAAATGGGGTTCCATCCTTTGCAATTACTAAAGTAGTACATGTGCAAGGCTGCAAAACTGTTGATTTGTTTAGTTAGCGTTTTGCATTATATTCTTTATTGAAGGGCTGTTATTAGACTTATTTATAATTTCTGAGCTCTGCCTTGTTCTACACTTTTAACTTAAATTTTGTTTCAGAATGTATCTATTAGATCACAATTTTCTTTATTAATATTCTGCAATTTTTTTTTATTTATTTGACTTCATTTCAACTTAAGAGAAACTATACTATAAACTTCCATTTGGGTAGATGCTTCTCTTCTGGCTCTTCTGCTGTTTCTATTTCTAAACAGAATGAATCCCTTTGGATTCCTGTCTAAATTTGTAGTTAAAAGGAAAAATCATCATCAACTTTCATTGAAAACTCGAGAGTCATTAAAAATGAATATACTTGCATTTGATATAGGTGTATTTGTAAAACTACTTTGTCTCTTACATTTTCATGTATTTCATAAAATGTAAGTAAAGTGTATTTTTTATACTAGACAATAGTTTTCAACATGTTTTTCATTATGTTTGTGATGGTTAGTTTTAGATGGCCAGTTGGCAAGAAAATAGTATCTAGTTATTTAACTAAATAACAATCTAGGTGTTGCTGTGAAGGAATTGTGTAGATGTAGTTAACATCAACAATTGGTTGACTTTGAAGCAGGTTACTCTCCATAATGTGAATGGCCTCATTCAATCAGTTGAAGGTCTGAAGAAAAAAAAGTGAGGTTCCCCAGAGAGAAAGAAATTCTGCCTCAAAACTGCAGTATAACCTCATTCTTGAGCTTCCAATCTGTAAGACTATCCTACCAATTTAGAATTTTCAGCACCCTTAGCAGAAGCCATTTCCTATAAATAAATAATATTATACATAGTAATACATGATTATGTCTATTTAATATAATAAATTTTTATACATATTCTGTTTCTCTACTGAACTGACTAAATATAAATAATTGGTAATATACAAATTATACACAATGAAAATATGTACCTTCTTCTGCTTGTTGTTTAATATTTCTATTAGCAATAAGATATCAGCCTATCAAACACTGAAACAGGCCTGAGGGGAAAAAAAAAGATACCAACCTAAAAAAAAAGAATGAAATGGGAGCTGATTAGAGTATCCACTGGATCCAAATATCATGTGGTCACAGTATTTTCATGGACACATTAAGAAAAGCATCACTAATAAAAATCCAACCTGTTATAGGACTATAAGTGATATCAGCCTTGGTGTCATAAAGCTTATATTCTCCTTAGCTATTGAACTCTTAAATGTGTCATCATAATAAATCAAGTTTAGATATGGTAAGTGAAAAAAATCCTCTTGTCTTCTAAATAGGAGCTTTGTACTGTGCAACCAAATATACAGAGGGTGCCAGAAAAAAATATATCCCCCTTTTAAGAAAGGAAAAAAATGTATTAAATTTATAACACTCAAGTCACGGTTGACTTGTGCAATTATAAAAGGTGCTCAAATGTGACTTATATTCGTTTTTCATTGTCAGTATACACCAAGTAATACAAGTTTAATATATTCTTTCCTATCTTAAAATGTGCATACATTTTTGGCACCCTCTGTGTATGCATAGAGAATAATTTGCTTGTAAGTTTCATTCATGTACTTGATTTACTGGATACCTGTTGAACATTTACTCTATCTCAAGCACTGAGAAGATAAAAATGAATACATCAAAAATTAACTCTGATATTTTTATAAGTTACTGAAAATTATGTTTTTCTAAATACATTAAATTTATCAATTATACTTGTTATTTGCAATATTAGCAACCCATCCTTTGAGAGATGATACATGTAGTCGGTTCAGGTAAATCTCTGGCTAGGATTAATTTAAGTAGGTAGTGAGGTTTATGGGTGAAATATATTCCCTTCTAAACCCTTCTTGCCTCAAATTTACCACAAAGATAAAGAGATAAAAAAGAATTTTTTTTAAAAAAAGGGTGAATGAATCCAAAAGACATCTGTAATCCTTAATCTAAATAAAGACAGAAAATAGATGAAAGAATGGTAAATGACTTCATAGAATAGAAAAAGGAATGCTTATTTGTCTAAGGAGACATAATCCAACGAAAAGTAAGTCTTTCTTGCCCCATGAGACAAGAAAGGTTAGGAATTGGAGATATAATGCCCTTCTGAAAGTTTCAGTGAAATTAGACGGCTAAAAACAGGGGGATTATTTGAATGTCTGAAGAATGGTAAACCCAGGCCTCCATTGTAATCTATGGAAGATAGGTAACCACCCCTTTCACCTCTCTCTGCAGGAAACAGTGAACACAGGACCTCAGAACCTGGGGAAATGAGCATAGCTGAACAGAAGCATGAAGCTAAAAGCAAAGTAGTTAACTCTAAATCTGAGCTCCATTCACACAGAACGCCAATAGTTTCAAAACCCCCAGAAAATACCGAAAACAATCTTCTCAGATGAAACTGGGCACGTCCTAAGAGAAAAACTCAAAGAACCTGAATTTTAGAGACTTCCCCATAAACAGCCAGCATGATGAAAACAAAATTCACAAATACAGAACTTGTATATAAATAGCACCTCACTTGTAAGTTTAAAAAAAGTACCTCAGGTGTAAATATGGACAATGGCAAGTAATCACCAAGCACTGATAAAAGCAGTCAATAAAAATGGCAGGGCTAAAGTTAAATTAAAAAAATAAAAGAATCCCCATGGAGAGACAAAAAATGCTAGGAACCATAGAAAACTTTTTAAAAACTTCTAAAATATTCTGAGAGAGATATTACATTTTTACAACAAGTACAGGGTGAAATATAAAGTGATTTAAGAATCACTAACTCTTAGAAATTAAAAATATGATAGTTGAAATGAAAAATTTATTGAAACAGTTGGAGATGTCACTAAGAAATATTCCCTAAAGGTAAACCAAAGACAAAGAGTCATAAAACAGAAAGGATAAAAGTCACAGGAGATCAGTACGGGAGCTTCAACATGAGATCAGAAGTTAAAGAGAGAAGGGAAGATATAGTTGAGAGGACATAATCAAGGAAATAATTCCCAAAATGAAGAAACTGAATTTCAGATTGAAAGCTGTCATCACAAAAAAAGACTCACCACAAAACACATTACTGTGAAACTTCAGAATGCCATACACATAGGAGGGTAAACACTTAAGTTTACAAACTCATCCTTAAAAAAGTGCCACGTGCCTCGTGGCTGATATCACGATGGAGGCTTTTGAAGGACTCCTCTTGGGAAGCTTTGCACCCATGCCAGCACCTCGTCCACCCTTCAAAGTAATTTTGGAACTCTTTCTAGAATGACCATCAGAGTAGTTGTCGTATGAAGTCTGACAATTAAGTTCAGGACTCATCCTAGAAAAAAATCCTTCAAAAGATGTACGAGGCTCTGGCATCCGTGCACAGCTTCCCAAGGGGAGTACTTCAAAGGTGACCTTGGTGATATTCAGCAATGAGGTGTGTAGCACTTTTTGTACAATGAGTTTGCAAACTTAATTGTCTGGTCTCATAGATAACCTTGCAAAGGAAATACTAGAAGAATAAAGATAAAAGAAGCAAAGCTTTCAAAATTCTGAGGGGAAATTTTCTTCAACCTGGGATCTGTAAATAGCCAAATCATCAATCTTATGAGCATGTAGAATACAGATTTTTCAAAGGTGAACCTTCTCTAATTAACTTAATTTCCCATTCACTTTTCTCAGGAAGCAAGTAGGGGTTAGGCTCCACTGAAACCGTAAGAAAATCAAGAATGAGGGCATTACTTTTTTGCTTCCAGAACAGCCATTCAACAAAGAAGCATGTCGGAAAAGAGCCACCAGGATGATGTTAAAAGGAAGCCGCAAGACAGCACCTCTGTGCTCAGTCTAGAGAGGAATAAATTCCAATGAGGACATGAAAATGCAGAGCTCCCACAGGAGTACTTTTAGGGAAAAAATAGTAGGAAAGGTATATTTCACCACCCATTTGATACTACAATCCATTACTGGGCATGTACCCAGAAGACAAAAATCCTTTTACAATAAGGACAGTTGCACTAGACTGCTTATCACAGTTCAATTTACAATCACCAAAATATGGAAACAATCTAAATGCACACCAACCCAGGAATGGATTAATATACCATGGAATACTATTCAGCCATTAAAAAAGATGGAGACTTTACATCTTTTGTATTAACATGGATGAAAGTGAAACACCTTATTCTTAGTAAAGTATCAAAAGAAAAGAGAATCAAGAATCCTATGTACTCAATTTAATAGAGGACAATTAATGACCTAGTACAAGGTGGGAGGTGGGGGAAGGGGAGAGCAGAGAGAGGGAAGGAGGGAGGGGATGGGGGGTCATGGTGTGTGACATACCCTTTGGGGGCAGGACACAATTTAAAAGGAACTTCACTTAACAAATGCAATCAATGTAACCTGGTCCTTTGTACCCTCAATGAATCCCCAACAACACACACAAAAAAGCAAAAGTAGATTTCTTGCAAGTTTAGTGTCTACAAAAAATTGCATTGAGTAGTCTTTTTATTATAGAGATTTTGGGGAATACTCCAAGACTTAGGAGAGAATTCAAGGAAATCAAGCAAAGAAGACAGTAAGATCATCTTAACAAAAAAAATATGTGGGAAAATAGAATTATACATCATTTAATTGAGCAGTAAATTGTCACAATAATGAAAACATCAATGCTTAACCATAACTTAAGATATACTGAGAGAATGGGCAAGGGAAAGCAAGAATATAAAAGAATTAAGACTTCATTGCCATATGTAGAAGTCAGTAGTTAATATCTAAAGTCAATGACTTGAAAAATAGTAATATTTCTTTATTATTTGGAAACGTGCCAAAAAACAGGAGGAAAATATTAAAAGGTATTCCCCTAGAGTAGCAGAATATGAGGAAAATTTTGCCCTTGGGTCAAGGAGACAAGGTTTACTGATGACTTTGTTATGGATTTTTACTACTATTTGACCTTTTGACTTTGATAAATATTGAAATTATTTTTAAAAATTGAATGAGAAAAAGAAGTCTCAGAATACTAAAGACCAAAGTATTTTCTCCTGGTATCCATTTTTCATCTATTGTAGAATATTCAGATACTACCTATTTGATTTCACTTTCACTTGTGATGTCAGCCCTCTTCTTATAAAATGAATTGATGTTTAATATATCAGAACTAAAAACAGTCCCCCAAATTTTGGGAGCCATTGAGATTTTCTTCTAATAAGAAAGGGAGTTGTATAACTCCAATATTCAGTTATGGAAAAAATAATTGTCAATCTAGATGTCGAAACATAACACTATTTAAGCTTCTAACAGTCAAGACCTCTGGCTCACTAAAGGAAATTGAAATAACTGACTCACTTTTCCATTTCTGAATATTACGCATTCCTTTTACTTCATTGATATAAATTTTATCTTCTTGTGAAAAGCAGCAATACACTGAAAAATGGCATACATAAGGCTAGTAGTTAGAGTTTGGGACTGTTATTTAGTTTTATTTTTTCACAGAGGGATAATTTTTGAAAAATTATTAAATGTGTGTTGAGGGTTAGCAGAATTTCAGGCCTATAACAGGGATTTTGGCCAAGAGTTTCCAAGAGCAAGTATTTCATTTAAACACTTCCTGATATTTTTCTTTATCATGGAGACTACATTTTTACATTAGTAACATATTAAACACTAGTAACAGGAGAATAGCTTATATTCTCTCTTGTCTTTACTTATTTGCTTTGTTCAGTTTATAGCAAATCAATATTTCATAGCTTCCTCTCGTTCTCAGTCTTTTTCGTCTTGCTCTTTCCCCTAAGATTTACCACCTTAGAAAGGAAGGACTCAAGCCAAGAAGGGTCTGCACTGTGCCTGACACTCAAGGCCTATGGAAAGTAACTTAGCAACATCTCTTGACTTCAGGCAAGTTTGAATCCTCAGCTTAAGAAAAAATAATGGAAAACAAGACCACAGTAGATTCAAAACACATTCTACATTTTATATTTAAGGGAAAAAATGCCCACAGCAAAAAAATGTTTAAATTAAGTATTTGTGGTGGATAACCATTCCATACCCCCAGGGAATATTCTGCAGTGAGAACACATACAAGCCAGTCTCATGCAGCATCTTTCCTAAAATTATTAAATAGTAAGAACTAATGTTCAAAATAATGCCTAAGAAATTGGAGTAAATGAAAAATTACTTTCAGTATTATCAAAGAATGAAAACTGGATTAAGCATTTTGTGATGGGTCTTTTCCTGGTTTGGGAGTCAGGGTGATATTTGCTTAATAGAATGTGTTGGGAAGTATTCTTTCTTTTTTTATGTTTTGGAAAAGTTTAAGTAATATAGGTACTAGTTCCTCTTTAAAGGTTTGGTAGAATTCTGATTTGAAGCCATCTCATCCTGGACTTTTCTTTTTGGGGAGATTTTTTATAGCTGATGCTATTTCAGAACTTAATATAGGCCTGTTCAACATTTCCACTTCTTTCTGGCTAAGTCTAGGAAGGTGGCATGCTTCCAAGTATTGGTCTATTTCTTTCAGATTTTCATATTTCTGAGACTAGAGTTTTTTTTGAAACCAATTTATAATTACTCACACTTTCTTATGAAAGATAGATCACAACTATAGCCCAGGATGAAGGAGAGAGGAGGTTTGATAGAGGGAGGGTAAACAGTGGAACCACACCTATGGAGCATATTGCAAGGGTACAAGTCAAATCTATGAAGTATAGAACATAAATGTCTTAACACAATAATTAAGTAAATGAGGTGAAAGCTATATTAATTAGTTTGATGTAAGCATTCCAAATTGTATAAAAAATCAACACATTGTATCCCACAAATGCATAAATGTATTCATGATCTATGTGTATATGACTTAATACAAGGGGAAAAAGTCCTTAAAAAATTAAAAACATCTTATATTCCATCAAAAAAGAAGAAACATTTTGTGATGGATATTATTTCAAATAAAGGCTTTCTGCCAGGGTCTTGGTCAGCAGAAAACTTTAGTTAAGTCAAAGTTAGTTTACTTTAGCAAAGTTAACTTTGCTCTTCTGATATTATATTAATAGTTTACAAAGGATACCTCCATCCAACTGGTAGATCAAGTCAGAAAGCTAGAAATCAGGTTAACTTTTTCCCTTTCCAATAGACCTTCTAATTTCTGTTGACTGTACTTTTGAAATACTCATTAAGCCTCACTACAATTCTTTGTTTTTCCCACCGATATTTCTACTGTACTAACCTCTGGTGCCCTGCCATGGAGACCCAACTGGCCTCATTACAGTCCTCCATCCTTGTTCTTCTCAGCTTAAAACCCTTTGCTGATTCATCCTTAGGACATATTTCAACCTCTTAGAATGTATTTCAAGAACTGCTATGATTGACTGATTGATTCCACTCCCTCCTTGAATGTTTTCATATTAGTCTCAATCTGCCCTCTCCTTTTTTCCCTCTAGCTACACCCAAGCTCCAACCTCTCACTTACATCCTTTCCCACATACTGCCCTGCTTCATCCAACCTTGTCCCCTCCCTCTTTGCATCTCCTCCGCATCATTCAAATCTTAGCTTACATGCCATTTCCCCCAGAGAAGCCTCTCTTGTTCTTTAATTTAAAGGTGAGTGTGGTGGCTCACGCCTGTAATCCCAGCACTGTGGGAGGCTGAGGAGGGAGATTTGCTTGAGCTCAGGAGTTCGAGAATCATCTGAGAAAAAGTGAGACCTTGACTCATGCAAAAATGGAAAAACTCAGCTGGGCCCCATGGCAAGTACCTGTAATCCCAGTGGATTCCAGAGGCTGAGGCAGCGGGATGCCCACAGCCCAAGTCTGTTTCAACTCTGTCTCAACAACAACAACAAAAAGCAAAGAAATAAAAAATAAGCAAGGAAATAAAATATTTAAACAAAAACAAACAAAAAAAACACTAAATGTGTTAAATGTTATAACCACCTTATCCCCTTGACTAAATTTTGTATCATTTGCAGCTGTGTGATAGGTAAAAAAGGCAAATAGTTTTAGAAGGTAACGAATTTTTAAATGAGGAAATGCTGTCAGCTATTTATATAAATCAAGGAAATTTTGATTTCCCATTTCAATGGGTAATTTAGAGACAGCTAACAAAACATTAATGCAAGTTCTAAAATTTGCTTTGGACTCAACGTTTTAATATTGAAAACAATCATAAGTGGCATTTCTTACCTATATTTTAAGTTATAAATGATTTGATCAATTTATAGTCAAATATTTGTATATGACAAAAGTTAACACACAATTATAAAGCCTGACAAAAGATTCGCATCAATTTTTTCATAATACTATAAGTGATCAACAGTATTAATGGGAGAAAGGGATAAATAGATTTCAAGGTAGATTCCTTTTGACCAAATATATTTATAAATTGTTTTACATTCCCAAGAGTATTATGTAAAGATACTTTAATAACACACTATTTCTCTCTCTAGACAATGCCAACAGATACCATTCTTTCCTTTCCATAAACACAGGGAGTGTAAATGGTAAATTCAAAGCCTATTAAGTTATTGACCTAGAATTAGAACCCAGGACTCCAAGTTCAGAACTCTTTGCTCTACCACTTGCCCCACTTCTGTGCCATAATCTTTAGAATTCAAAGTATTAATACCGTCTAGGGCATTCTTGCTCTCTTTAGACATTCTTACTTTAAACTGCAAATAATTATTATATATTTATACATACTTATACATAAATAAATATATCATTTTTCCCTTAAGACAGAGGGACTCTGAGCTAATAGAGATTTATAACCAGTGATGGGTGGCTGAGAAAAAAAAATGTTGTTCAAAAAAATAAGAATAAAAGAAAAAATTAAGGAAACATTGCATTCTTTGCTCTTTTTTAACCAACTCTATAAAATAGGTTCATATAAATCTACATTATTCAATTTGATCCTTACAACAGTTATGTGGATTGTTAATTGATAGTTAAGGAATATAAATCTCCAAGCCTTAAAATAGATGAAATAGGGACAGAGTCCCATTCTTCAGGATCTGACACATTTTTCTTCTTCCAACCCCACAATGCTCATAGTCCATCTCACTGAATACTCACATTTCATCACACCTTGAATTTCATAAACAGGCTTGAGAATCAAAGTACCATCAAAGTCTTTAGGAAATGGATTTATTGAGTCCCAATTATTTGAAAAATCTGTAAGTTTCACAGTTCGTGTTCTGTTCTTGGGAATCTTCCATTCAACAATCTCCTTTAGGGTATAAATATGTTCATCTTCACACTCATAGAATTCTCCTTCTTGTGACAAAGGCAGGGTAAATGAGTGATTTTGATGATTCCTTACTACTCCACAGTTCACCTTTATTTCTCCATCAATCTCTTCAATTGAGTTGAGCACAATTTGCTCCCCCTGCTTTATGATGAGGTTTTCTAGCTTTATATCCTTCTGATGATAGAAGCAAGGATGCCCTAGTCTACTTGCTCCAATATGAATGGTCCTTGTAATTTCTTCCATTGTAAGGTATGGAGTTTTATCAGCCACAATCTTAAAAAGACCTAAGAACAAAATTGTGTGAATTAGAGTTTTACAATTACAGTTCTCATAATAAAATCACAATGAGACAGCAATAAAACAAGGATTGTGTAGCTTTTCTAAGTATTATACCTCCCTATTAAATAAATGGTGCAGGGAAAATCAGATAGCCACTTAGAGAAGACTGAAACAGGATCTCTATCTCCCCCCATTAACAAAAATTAATGACTAGAGAGAAAGAGAAATTAAAAGACTAAAACATAAGGCATGAAACTATAAAAATTGCAGAAGAAAATGTAGATAAAACACTTCTAGATATTGGCTCAGGCTAAAACTTTATGTCCGAGACCCTAAAGGCAATACAGCAACAAAAATAATAATAAAGAAATGGAACTTGATTAACTGATAATTCTGCAGAGCTAAAGAAATAATCAACAGAACAAATAGATAACATCCACAATTGGAGTAAATATTATCAAACTATACATCTGATAAAGGGCTAATATTCCAGAATCTACAAAGAACTCAAACAAATCAGCAAGACAAAAGCAAACAACCTCATTAAAAATTGGGCAAAAGACATGGACAGAAATTTTTCAAAAGAAGATAGACAAATGTCCAACAAATATGTAAAAAATGTTCTATATCACTAATAATCAGGGAAATGCAAATTAAAACCATAATGAGATATTACCTTACCCTGTTAGAATGGCTTTTATTAAAAAGTCAAAAAAAAAAAAAAAAAAAATAAATGCTTGTGTACATGCAGAGAAAAAGGAATGCTTATCCGCTATTGGTGGGATTGCAAATTAGTACAAACTTTATGGAAAACAGTGTGGAGAGTCTTCAAAGAACTAAAAGTAGACCTACCATTTGATCCAGCAATCTCACTACTGGGTATGTACCCAAAGAAAAAGAAATCATTTTATCGAAAAAGACACCTGCACTCAAATGGTTATTGCAGCACAGTTCACAATGCAAAGATGTGGAAACAACTCAAATGCCCATTAATTCATAAACAGATTAACAAAATGTAGTATATGTATGCCAGGGAGTAGTATTCAGCTGTAAAAAAAAAAAAAAAGGATGAATTAATGCCTTTTGCTGGGTGGAACTGGAGACCATTACATAAATGAAGTATCTCAAGATTGGAAAACAGAACCACATGTACTCTCTAAAAAACTGGAACTAACAGGCAAAAATGTGCATAGAGGGAAATAAAAATCATTGGAAACCAAGCAGGGGGAACAGGGGAGAAGGGAAAGAGCTACCTAATGCGTACAACGTGCACTATTTGGGTGATGGGCATACTTACAGCCGTTACAGACTCAAGCATTACAAAAGCTCTTCATGTAACAAAAACACATGTACCCCCTTCAAACAGTATATTAAAAAACTTACAAAATGATATAGCTTGGAAAATCATTAATTAGTTTACTTAACAATGTATTCCAGTTGAATTAATCTATATATTAAATTAATATTAACCAGATTATGTTGTCTTATATATAGAGAGAGACTTCTTTTGATCAGTTATTTCTGAAATTTCCTTTTGCTCACACAAAAAAAAGGAATTTAGGTGATTTTTACATATAAACTTCCTGGAAAAGTGTGAATGATATAATCCTGGGGAGGAATGAAAAATATAGAAAATATATTATATACAGAGAGAATAATACACGAATATATTATATATAATAATTATGTGTATAATATATAGAATATATATAATATATTAATATACATATATTCACTTTAAGAAATTGAAGTGCTTATCGGCTGACTGGTGTGCTTGAATGCAGTAAGGAAAAGAATTTACTTTGAAGGAATTTCTAATTTAATTATGCTGTGTCTCAGGGAAAATCCAATAAAATAGTATTCTTGAATATGCCACAGTAAACGAATTTACGTGCACGCGTTGTGTATGTGTGCATGCGTGCTTGTGTGTTTCATCTCACTTGTCTGTGTATGAAGATTTATTTCTAAGAGCCAACAATCATTATCAGGGTATAGAAAATTCAGCAGTTTTTGTGAAATAAGTTTTAAGAAAATAGCTACCTAGAATCCCATAAAAGATAGAGACACATAGTTTTACTTCTATATTGATGACATAAGTCATAGAAGAATTAATTCAGCTTCATCTTTCTTGGGGAATAAAGTTCACCTACAGTAATAACAGACCTAAAATAATATGAAGTAGGGAAAGTCTCAAACCCTAAGGCCCACCATTATTCCAAGTTAATCACACTACTCAGAGCTGTCTTCTTGTATGTGTCTATTGCAAGAAAAATGTATTTATGGATCTGTGTGTTTTCCCTTGGAAGATGATGAAGTGCACAGTTTAGCATACTAAGTGGCAGAATATAGAAAAAATATTTGATTAACTTATCTGTTTTTATACTAGTGCAGCCAATCCAAAGAGCCCTTCCTTTAAACCAGTCATTTAATACCATAAAACTAAGGCAGTTTATAAATTAAATATGATGGCATTTGAAACTTCAATTTCACAATGAAGGAAGTTAAATATAAACTAAAGCATCATCGGGATTGATCAGCTCTAAATTTGACCAGTGTTTCCTCCGTCTTTTTCACAAAGAGTATAGTAATTCTATGCTGGGAAAAAATATGCTTTATTATTCTTCTCAAGAAAAACAAAACATGTTCCAAGAGCCAAGCAATCATGAGACTTATTATAAAATAAGCCAATATGTAATCTTTATAAATAAGTTAGCAAGCAGAAAGAAAATAGATTTCTGTTTCCACCTTGGATTATTAGCTCTTAAAATGGATTTTGTTATTATTTCTAAGTTGGTAGAAATTGTTCACAAGAAATATATTACTGAAGAAATAAAAACTGTAAGGAAACGCAGTAAATTGAGCTGTTGAAAATTAGTCAATAAATAGATTTAATCTTTTGAATTTCCTCCCTGAATCTTAGATTTTGGGAGGAAAGTTTACATTTATAACCAATTCTTAATGATTGGCAATCATTCTTATTAATAATAACAGTAACACTAAATTTGTTTAGAAATTTATGTTTGCAATTTTTTTTTCATATGCATCATTTATCCTTGCAATAATCTTTTGAGGAAAGTAAAACAATTATTACTGGGGGATATGAGAAAGACTTGGACTCATGGCTCTAGATTCTAAAATCAGAGCTTTGACATCCAAATGTTGTCACCAATCTAGGTTGCTTTCCTGTTACATGTATTTCAAGGACATTATTCATGAGAATACCATGATTGTCTCAGTTCACAAAACATGTTTATGGGTCTCACCAGCTGGCCTTCCCTTCAAATGGATCAGCTGTCCCCAGATGCCTTAGTGTGAGAACAAAAACAATCTCCTGGTTCAATGTGCAGAATTTATGCTTATCAGAATTTTTGACTTTTTTTCCTTCATCAGTCTCCACCCAAAGAGGGAATAATTCTAAAAATTAAATTCTTCAAGATTATATCATTATTACCATAAAATCATGGTGAAGATCTCACAATATTTTATTGTGAGGCTAACCACTAGCTTGCTTTCTCAATTTCAACCAAATATATTTTCTCCATTTCTGAGATAAGAAATCTACTAATTCTCATCCTTTCTTCATATCATCAAAATTAGGATTTTAAAATATTAGCAGTTTTGAATGTGCTGAAAATGTACATGTATGATACAATTTCATTTTCAAAATGGCAATATGAAGTAGCTCAGATTAACAAACACAAGTAAACACAAACATCCACAGATAATAACACAATGTTTTGAATCAAAGCTATAAATTTTCTATCACCAGAAACTCAAAAGAGACAGAGTAGGTTTTGAGTTATACATTTCAACCTTTCATTATTATGGTTTATCCTAAATCGTTAGGTCCAGCCCTTCATAAACTGCAGAGATGGTTCCAAAGTGGGGGTCCACCCTCTTTGGGGGTACAGGAAGACATGAAACTTTGTTAATCAACATAAGAAAATGAACTTGACTAATACCTGAGACGTTGATTGACTCTAGTCTTATCTGTTCACATGCCTGTTCACACGGCCTCCTGAGTCTGGATGCAAGTGAGGCCTCTCTGAGGGCTCGGAAGTTGCACGGGGTGAGGGGTCAACAGTGCCGCTCACACAAGTTCATGCACTTTCAGTGTGCTACAGGCCACCTGGGCCTATTTCAGTGGGCTTTTGAATATATGAACATAGTTTTTAAATAAAGTAACCCTCATAAGATGGATAAATGGCTTTAAACATTTCCTGCAAAATAACCCATGCACTGAAAGTAACACTAACATTAATAGAAGTGGGGCAATATCATGGAAGGAACTAGAAGTCATTACATTAAGTGAGATGAGTCAGGCACAAAAACACAAATCTCACATGTTCCCATTCATACCTGGGAGCTAAAACAGTGTATCTCACGAAAACAGGAAAACTGGTGGTTACCAGTGGCCAGAAAGGGGAAGTGGGGGATGAAAGGAGGAAAAAAAAGACTAAAAATATATCTATTACCATTTAACTGTAAACCTAAAAATGGCAAAGAAGGTAATTATATATGTATAATTTTACCTCAATAAAATAAATTAAAAATAAAAGATAAACACAAGCAAACCACAACAAAAAAGTTGGCAGAGTAAGACATTTCTACTCCTACCTAAACTTTTCTGCAGTCAGAGATGATGATAAAACAATGAGACTATAATCTAATGAAATATGAAAATTGGCTGAAAATAAACACCTCTTTCCTGATAACATTTAAGTACTTTAAAGTTATCTAAACATGGATTTATATCCACTATCCTTATAAAGAAAGTTGCCCTTGAGATACAAGTAAAAATAAACCCAATACACACAAACATAGGCACATACAATTGACATAAATAAATACATATGTATTTGAGATGCATGTTTAAAAATTTCTGAGGTGAGTGCAGCAGAAAGTTTGGCAACAAATCACCCTGCTTTGTCTTTCTGAACACGTGCTTTAAACTGCTGAGTAGAGCAAAGTCTCTTTCATTTTTGTGTGTGCCTCCGCCTTTTGAAAAACTACTTAGACTCTGCAGTCAGATTCCTAAACACCCTAGTTATTACATATTTGCTTATGGATTTTTCATTTCACAGGTTTTTTTGTGGATTTCCTATCACTCTGTCACATTCCCAAGACAACTCTTAGGTCAGTCTGGTCTAGAGAGCAATCCTCTTCTAGACAACGCCAAATCCAGTGTTTCCATTAGAGATTCTAGCTCTGGTTTCAAAATTCAACTCCAGGTTGAAATGCTGTGCATGAAATGCCCTCTCAAAGCAAAAAAATACCCTCAAAACTCTCAAGCAAAGTATTTGAACATATAATAATAATGTCCAAACTGTGAGAAAAGTCTCCAGATTTTTAAATCCATTATAGGATCATTAATACAAGGAATGTGAGGAAAGTCAAAGTTTGTGATAAGAAAATGGCATCTAGTTATTTAAATAATTAGTAGAGAAGGAAGAGGACATGAAAAGATGGTGACCAAGGACCAAGTTTCTTACATGTTAGGTGCGACTCAGCAAGGCTGTAGAATTCCTAGGTTTGAATGTCTTTACATTAATAATTGAATCAGAACTGTCTGCAAGTTCTATTAACAGTTTACCTTGAGGCAAAAGAATACATCATCAAACGTTTCATGTTTTACTTCTTTCATCCTACTAGTCCATGGGGAAAAAAATAAACACCTCTTTCCCGATAACATTTGAACTCCTTGAAAAGAGTGACTACAATATCTATCGCGTTTGGAATGTTAACATATAATGTACATTTAAAAATGTTAGCTCTTGAAATCAAATGTCATAACCTGATATCTGTGCCTAAAACTCTGTTATAATTAGAACTTATTCATTAATGCACCATACATACTTGCTCTTGTCAAAAATGTCTCTCTCCCAAACAGTAAAAATAAATAATAGACATAGGATGAGCAGAGAGAATGTGATAGGCTATCAGCCTTGGTGAGAATACAGTTCCCTGGATGCTCATCAGTTCTACGGGTCACTGCCCTTTACAGTACAACAATACACACAGAGCCATCAGGGCTGGAAAGAACATCCACAGACTTCAGGCATCCCCGAAGCTCTTGCTGCGTGAGAAGGATCTTCAGAATATCACAGATTCACTGCTCCTGACCCAGGAGTAGTGGCCAGGTGACTGTGGGTAGTAGACTTTTCAGGGTAAGAGGAATGCAGCTATTTCCCAGTAGAGAGGAACAGTTAAGAGTAGGATTTTGGATTCTGACAATCTGAGTTTTAAATGTGACCTCAGCTCCTTCTTTAACATGTAAAGATAGGAAGTTTCACTCTCTGGACTATAATTTCCCTTTTTCCTAAAATTAGAAAACTATCATTAGAAAACTATCATAAAGTTACTGTGGTTATTGGACTAGTTAACTTACGTAATGACCTGAGATAGTGCTTAATACATAGCAACAAAAAGCAAAAACCAGTAGCTATAATCTCTCTCCATTTTCCTTCACTCTGGGACTTAAGCCATTCTAAAAGGCCAGAAGGTCAGAAAGGTTAATACATATACAAGTTCAGTGCCAAAAAGAACAAATGAAATAGTTCAGTCTGGATCAAATTAGAGGTACCAAAATATATAGAATTGGCAGCACAGCATCTGGCACAGAATAGACCAAAATTTCCAGCAATGATAATTTGCACAGACCACTCCAGTGAGTGTGAATAAGGAAATAAGCCTCAGGTGACCCCTTTGGGTGGACTGCCTTTGGGGAAAATATTTCCAGGTTGCTTTGAGGAGTTTGTCTGATCCCATGCTTTGTAAATTGCTTAGAATTTAACCACCATAATTTTATGACCATAATGAGCAGATTATAGGGAGAATAAAAGGTGGAAGCACATTTTACATGCAGGCATTGTGCTACGTGCCGTTATTCGTAAGGTAGACATTATACCCAGTTTCTGAAGTTCCCTTGAACAAAAGAAACAGCAAAATGCCATGGCATTTTTTAAAACCTGTTTTATTCATGACTCTGAAAGGTAGTTGAAGCCCATGGAGGGAGGAGTATACCCCCCCTATTTTAATGATTTTAATTTTGCTAATGGAATGTTAGCAGAAAGAGTTTGGGAACCATGTGGAGCTGATTGTGTTGTTCCGTATTGATGTTGCCTGCAAATTAAATGCACCTAAGTAGCCACCTGTTTATGCTTATGATTATGTAAAGCCCCATATGTTTCTCTCTCTACACATGGGAGGTAAATATTGAAAAAAATTATTCTGGTGTGAAGGGTGAAAACAGCAGCAATTCTTCTATAACTGTCAACATATGCCGTGGTGTTTTCTTGTAATGTTGTGCTTTGTCTGACATATTTGCTGATTTTTTACCATGCAGTGTTCAAAAAAATCTGTTTCCCATGGTTATACAAAACAATTAAAAATCAGTTTACATTAAATTCAAATTAGCAAGAGGTATAATTTTCCCATGTAACCATAAGTCTTAAATGAATGTCAGAGCTTAGAATTTAAATAGGTTTTGATTTGCACGATAAAGAAAACTGAACTTTTTTTCTAAATTCACCAGCATATAAAAAGTAGCAATTTCCCTCTAAGCACATCCTTTTGGCTCCATTTTACTAGGCTATAAAACTGACTCCAAAATCATGAATTTGAAAATCCCACCTAAAAACTGCACTGGGCTCTTGAATGGCTAGAGCCCACCCCTCACGCTCTGGATTTGACTTGGAAAGCACCTGGCTGGCCCCTAAGGGTCCTCACCAGAAGACCTGACCTGGTACCTGGTCTGCAGAAGCACCTAAACAGTTCAGGGCAGGTAACTCCTCCTGAACTACCTCAAAATTGCTCAGTTATTGACCTAGACAGTCACTTCTAGGAAAGAAAAGAGCGTCTGGACCTACTATTGTTGCCCACTTTAGACAATGAAGATAAACACATTGTGTTTTCTATCTGACTAAGAGGGGCTTACATACTACATAGCAGCCCCTAGACAAGTGTTGTTCCTGACTTCCCAATCAAGAATTCACTCCCACAAAAAAAAGGAAAAAAAAAAAGAAAAGAAAAAATAACCCACAGAAAATGATAGAAAAAGAAGAAAACTAACCACATCACCACAAACTAAGAATAATAGACCAATTACTGCAAAAAGCCAGAAAGAAGTTACTTTCACAAGAGTCTGAACAGAGCTGAAGTGAAAAGAGCATCAGTGCTGGGACTTGTGAAACAGCAGAGCCCTCTAAATGTTAAAAAGACATCACTACTGAAAATGAAAGTATTTAACCATCACTGAGTACTTGTTATGTGCCAAGGTTTGTAGTAAGCACTTAACTATCATCTCATTTATTTACTTCTCAGAAGAACTTTGTGAGATAATTGATATTAATTTTTTTGTACTCTACTAATGAGGAAACTGATCTATGGAAGTCCTAAAACACATCAAGGAACTCAATCTAAATTTGTGTGCGTGTGGGTGTGAGTGGTATGTGTATATATGTAAATATCCATGCATATATAAATATTTAAAATAAAATTAAAATCCCTCATATCCCTCACTAGACTGAAATAGCCTCTTAATATTTTGGCATTTTCTTCACTCGTGATACATACACAGAAATATAAATGTCCTAAACATTTCAATATAATTTTCAGTATAATTTAGAGTATAATACATTATAAGAAATGTATTATCACCAATCTTGTGCCATATTGTTGGGTATCAAAGTTGATTCTGTTATTTTGCTATGGCAAATCATTCAAAAATGCTTATTTCTCTAGGGTCAATTCTTGTGAGTGGCGCTGAGTTAAATCCCTTTACACTGTAAAGTCCTTTTTATCAACAGAGCACCAGTTCTAGCAGGACAGGACCAAGACATAGGGCATAAAGAGATTCAATCATTAACCCTATACATGCATAAAATATTTATATATTTATATAAATATATATAAAATATATATAAATATATATTTATATAAATATTTATATATATTTGCAGATGCACTTGAAATATATCAATTGTATTTAGACCAGAGATGCAATATATTATCAAATTTATTTTCACAAAGATTATAACAACCTATATACACTTTAGTTGGGTTTGAGAGTAGTAACTATTTGCTAACATTTTCCCCAACTTAATTATCAAAATTGCAAAACTCAGCCAACTTCCTTGGATGAGAAAGTTGTTACTGTATTAGTGCAGACTAATTTCTATGTAATTCTAAGCCACTTGAATTTCATCTCTTCTTTGTACATTTACAAATTAGGGTTCTACTAGAATTTCTCTTGATTTTTTGGATGAATATTTTAGCGATATCTAGTCTTTTAAAAATTGAGTCATTTTTCACATTTTGCTATTAAACTTCCTCCTTTTTGCTTTAATTTCTGATATATAGAAAGTTACATTTTCTGTCATCAAATATATTGTTTCATTTTGTTTTTTCTTATATTAGTAACCTAAACATGTTTCAAATACAGACATAAGACATTTCTACTTAAAATGTAACTTCTTCACCTATTTCAAATTTCTTTGGCTATGTGGAGTAAGGCTGATGATTTGAGTGCATCCATGGTTTGCTAAATTGATAATTACACTAGAACAATTAACTAAATAGCTCTTTCTTTAACTCTAGATGTGTAGTAACAACATTATCAACTAGAACGTAATGCTTTATATCAAAGACTGCTCTACGCTATAAATAAATGTTTACGCATATTAGGTACTAGGGTCAAATTCAAAGAATTTCCCTGTGGCTTCTAGAACAACTAGTACCATTATTATTTAAGTAATTTATTAATGCAGATTTTGATTTTCTCTAAGTTAAACAAAGTACCATTTATTATAACTTTTTACTTGGTTCTAATATTAGCAAAACAAATACCTTCTCATCATTCTATTTTTAAAATATTTTTATTTTTTATTCTCCCAAGTAAACTTTAGAAATACTTTTTCAAGAGCCAACATAATAATAATGATGATTCCAATATGATGATTGTGTTTAGCATTGTTTATTTATTGAAAATAAATTAATATGGATGCAGTTGATATACTGTCTTTAGTTTTACTAAGTAAATTCTTATTTATTTTTTAAACATTAAGTAAATAAATGAGATAAAGTTATACAATATGTTATCCTTACATATTCTAGTGGCTGAAAATGGGAAGTTATGACTATATATATTCTTATGTATATGTTTCTATACTAATACTTGTTGCATACACAGGTATTTGTTTTCATCCTATCACCTTACCAAACTCACTTATGAATTTTACATGTCAAATTTGTGTTTCAATTGATTCTATTAGTTTTTCTGGGCAATGTTGCTATCCACAAATAATGATTATCAAATCCTTTCTATAAGTTCTCCAATTCATTTATTTCTGGCCATATTTACTTACTCAAAATTCTAGACTGATGTTAAATATGTCAAAACAGACATCCTTGATGGAAGAGCTCTTCCTTCCTGCAATTCACTAGAAGTGTAGCATGATCATAATGCTCCACTTGGGCCAGTGCATTCCCGACAGGGTGACCCTCTGCTATGTCTGTCAGGCCCTGCCATGTTCTGAAGACTTTAAATTTTATGTTGCTAAAAATAATCAGGACAGGGATACTAAAACCCATTGAATTGTATTCTTTCAACAGGTGAACAGGTTTTTTACATAGATATATTTTGTTTTTTATATAGTATATATAATATTTTAATAAAGCTGTTAACTTACAAAATGAGAGAGAAGAGATAAAAACAGTTAAGTCATAGCCTCAAAAAGTTGGTTAGGTTGGACCCCTCAAATGTTCTTGGTGGGAATGGAAATTGGCACAGCCCTTATTAAATGGGATTTGGCAATATATAATATAGATCTTTAAAAACATTTTTACTTCTACTTCTGAAGCAATAGTTATAATAATCAGAAGTGTTGATACAATTTTAGTTTAAAAGGCCAGGGAGGGTATAATGGCACACTCCTATGATCCTATCACTCTGGAAAGTCAAGGGAGGTGTCCTGCTTGAGCTCAGGAGTTTGAGACCAGTCTGAGCCAGAGTGAGACCCTGTCTCTACTAAAAACAGAAAAACTAGTCTGCCTGATGGAGGGCACCTTTAGTCCCTGCTAAAGGGGAGGCTGAGGCAAGAGGCCAGGAGTTTGAGGTTACTGTGAGCTATGACTCCAAGGCATTTAGCCTGGGGTAACAGAGTGATACCTTGTCTCAAAAAACAAGAAAAAGAAAAAGAAAGAAAAAAGAAAAAGGTTATCCATTATAGTACAAATTGCATAAGTGGCTCTTTTCAGATGGATTATTTAAAAAGTATGGAACATGCATATTATATAGTGAATAAAAATTATGCTTGGAAGGATACTTAATGACACAGGGAATACCTCATAAACAAGGATTTTTTTTTCCCATTGTGTTAAAAATACCTGTCTATATGTGTGCAAATGTGCAATGTAATGGAAAACAATGAAAAATATATACTAAATATTAATGCAAGATAACTCTGGTGATATGATTATAGGAAGTTTTATTTACTTCTCTGCATTTTCTTTCATTTTCCAATTTTCTAAAAAGAAGACATATGTTATTTTTAAAACAGAAAAAAATCAACATATTTTGTTACTTTCAAACGTTTAGTTACTAATGTCCACACAAAAACCTGTACAAGAGGAAAGGAGCCAAGATGGCGGTCTGTAGCCAGCTTTCCGCAGATGCTCCCATCCAGAAGGAGAGTTAAAAGACAGAAATTTAGCAAGAAAGCCAATGGTTTGGACCTGAGCCAAAAGAAAAGGTCAAAGAACCCACATCAACCCTGCTGGAACGACCTGCAACCCCAAGGATACAAATAAAAGGTACAGAACACATCGCCAAGCAGACAGGAGTCCCTTCCCCCCATGAGATCGGCTTGCAGCATACTCCATACCTCCATACAAACAAGTGAACAGAGTTCAGGTGTCCTCCCACTCTACCCTATGGGAGAGACCCTCTAAAAACCAAACCTCCTTCCCCTACTAGGGTGCCATGGCACTCTCCTGCCAGGCATAAAACTATATAAAACTGTATATATTCTCTACCTGCAAGTTTGAACTCCTGGCACTCCCCTCCACTCTCACCCTGAAGTCTGGAAGTCTGTCCCCCACAGAGTCCAGATTCTTGGACATTTTCTCGAGGGGTGTGGACAGGGAGTGGGCTGTTACTGATCTGCACTGTTTTTCCAGCCCAGGAGTGGTTAGAGGAAAGTGAGCCGAGAAGAGGCCGAACTGGAGAGGTGGTCACCTGAGGCACCAAGTGGCAGCGGAGCGATGGCTATGGGCCTCGCACCCCTGGAGATATTTTGAGGAGACACTCCCACTGTCTCTGGGCAGCCAGGGGAAGCTGGCTTCTCCAGTGGCAGCCATGGGCAGAGGGGCAGGACTCCAGAGTGAAGGATATGCCTGAGGTGGTACCAGGACAGCTGGGGGCGAACATGGGGATTAGAATATGCATGCTGAGAAAGCTTTGCTAAATTTCAGCCTCACCTGGCCCTCAGGGGATGACAGCTGAGACAAAGGGCTGAAGCTCACAGACTGAATCAGGACTGTTAGCAGCCCAGTGTCTCTTCCACAGGGCAGAAATTCTGCGAACTTGTTCTGTTCTATCAGCAACATCAATCAGGGACAGGGCTAGAACTGAGTGAATTGTCCCAGCCCCTATCAAGTACTCAAGTTGTCAGGCCTCACCTCCCCCCTGCCAACACCAACAGAAACTGGTGGACTGGCCAAGGAGCCATGGAGTCCCTTGTGACCTAGGCAGGCGCAAACCTCTAAAGCATCTGCTCATTGGAGAGAACCTAATCACAGTCCTACAGTGTTACCAGAGACTGGTTGTGACAGAGGGGCAAGGTAGGGAAGGAGGCATCAACCTTCCAGACTAATTTACTGGCTGGGGGGCCCTCCTGAGCTCACAGAGCCCTGGAGCGAGTTATACTACAGATGCCAGCAGACTCCTACAATCTAGTCACCAGAAACTTTTCAACGCTTTGATTTGAGGTTGGTACTAGCTGGGACAATTGATTGGGACCTCTTCAACTAGCCCAATCACCCAAGGACTTTCCAACATGGTACACTGGGTGTATGGTAGTGGGAAGGTTTGATTTTCCTTTTCTAATTGTTGTAGAATTGTTGTGGGGGGCGTGGTGACCTAACTGCTGTTATTTCTCCACAGCTCAGATTCCAATACAGAGTAACTGATTCTCTAGGGTAAGACAGAGACCAGCTGAAAATAAGACAGAGACACTTAACTCCAGCACATCAAGAAGACCCCCAGTTTCGCAGGCAGTAGCAAAGTATGGGTTGGCAAAACTCTAGGGGAAAAGGTACAAACACCAGTCCCAGCTTACAGGCAAAGGACTGGTCAATCACTACTCCTAGAACCCCCAACCCAACTTATCCTTACCTACTCACCCAGCCAA
>CAUYON010064575.1:0-27053 GCA_963573935.1 Arctocebus calabarensis | reverse complement strand
AGGGTGGGGGGAGTTGGGACAAAGGGTGAGATCACATGGGTGGTACATATTTGAAGGGTCAGGAGAAAACTTCTAAATACGGATCAAAAATGTTTTCATATAGTAAACGAGAAAATATCATGAACGGTATGTCAATCAGGTAGGATGTGAAGCCCCCACACTGTACCCCATGGTTGAACTAATGTACACAGCTATGATTCAAAAAAATAAAATAAAATATTATAAAAATAATAATAATAATAATAATATCCTCAGTGGGCTGGCACTATCTGTATAGTGGTCGGTAGCTTTATGCATTTCTCAGGGCAATTGGCCCCTAGACTCCAATTCCTAGACAGAGCCTCAAACCTGAGCCAAAAAGGCTGCAGGCTGCCCGTGGACACTCAGCTTTCCCAGCTTACAAAGCCCAACTGCAGCATGTCTACCAACCTCCATGAATAAATATCCAGGTGACTAAGGCTCTTCACGTTGCCATGCTGCAGGTAAAGCTCCTGATGGGTACTCACCTACCAACAGACCAACTTAGATACATGGGGAAAAAGGAGCCCCAGCCCCAGAGAGGCTCTCTCAAAGTCCAAAGGGGCACAGGTAACTCCCCAGTGAAGCAGCTGCTATACCAGCCAGCCACTTCTCAGTAGCTAACTATAGACCCTGGCCGGGAGGAGAGTTATCTTTTATAATTTAAATGGAAAATGGATTCTAATATACGGCACAAAACCAAGAAGCCATAAGAGGATACAATACATACAAAGCAAAAGATACTAAAATCAGGCTCGGAGCCTGTGGCTAAGGTGCCAGCCACATACACCAGAGCTAGCAGGTTCAAATCCAGCTTGAGTCTGCCGAACAACAAGGATAACTACAACTAAAAAATAACTAGGCATTGGCTCGGCGCCTGAGGCTCAGCGGGCTAAAGCGCCAGCCACGTACACCTGAGCTGGCGGGTTCAAATCCAGCCCTGGCCTGCCAAACAATGACGGCTGCAACCAAAAATTGGCTGGGTGTTGTAGTGGGAGCCTGCAGTCCCAGCTGCTTGGGAGGCGGAAGCAAGAGACTCGCTTGAGCCCAGGAATTGCAGGTTGCTGTGAGCTGTGATGCCACAGCACTCTATTCAGGGTGACAGCTTGAGGCTCTGTCTCAAAAAAAAAAGATACTAAAATCAAGTTAAAAAGTAAATAATACATTCAGAGAAAATATCTGTAACTTGTAAAACTAGAATGGAATCTGTGATTTTATTCTAATATCTGCTTAACCCTGTTATGTAGTTGCCTTACTGGGCTTACACTGTATTGAATCTAGCCCAACTCCAGAGTTTAAACCAATGAGAATAATCTCATTCTCTTCGCTAAGACCATTGATTCATGTAACTAAGGCTTAAAACAAAATTGTACAGTATTATCTTGTTGACTGGTATTGATTTAGGGATGGATTAGTCAGTCTAACATTCAAGTCTTCTGTCTAGAATTCTGGAACACAATCTTTTCTTCTGGGGCTTGGCATAGCTACAGGAAGTCCTAGAGTTACAAACATCCCATTAATATATGATTTGCACTTACAAACAGGGGTGAAAGGCTCCTTCCTGATAACATGACCAAAGGCAAAAATAAGAAAATGAGCAATTCACAGAAGAAATTAAAATGTCAAACTCAACCTGGGCCTGCCAAACAATGACAATTACAACCAAAAAAAAAAAAAAGTAGGCGGATGGACATTGGTGGCATGCACCTCTAGTCCCAGCTACTAGGCAGGCTGAGGCAAGAGAACTGCTTACGCCCAAGAGTTTGAGGTTGCTATGAGCTGTGAAACCACAGCACTCAACCCAGTGTGACAGCTTGAGACTCTGTCTCAAAAATAAATAAATAATGTTAATATATAATTCTGGTAAGAACAGATGTAACTAAACAGGTGCTTTCAGATACTAGTTGATAGAAGGATAAACTGCTAAGGCCTTTTTAGGTTGCCACTTTGTAGTTACCTATCAACATTTGAATTGTTAATTTTTCTTTTTTGTAGAGACAGTCTTACTTTCTCACCCCTCAGTAGAGTGCCGTGGCGTCACACAGCTCACAGCAACCTCCAACTCCTGGGCTCAGGCGATTCTCTTGCCTCAGCCTCCCAAGTAGCTGGGACTACAGGCGCCCGCCACAACACCCGGCTATTTTCCTGTTTTGCAGTTCGGCAGAGGCCAGAGTTAAACCCACCACCTTCGGTATATGGGGCCAGCACCATACTCGATGAGCCACAGGCACCTCCCTGAATTTTTTTTTTTTTTTTGAGACAGGATCTCTCTGTTACCCAGGATAACCTAGCAAAGTGGTATCATTGTGACTCATTGCATCCTCAAACTCCTGAGCTCAAGGGATCCTCCTGCCTCAGCCTCCTGAATAGCTGGAACTACAAGCACATGCCACCATTACTGGCTAATTTTTCACAGAGACAGAATCTTACTATGTTGTTCAGGCTGGTCTTGAACTCCTGGTCTCAAACAATCCTCCTGCCTTGGCTTCCCAAACTGCTACGATTACAGGCCAGTGTGCTTGGCCTGAATTGTGAATTTCTGAGTCCAATAATTCCTTTTATTGGGCTCTATAGAAATAGTCAAGCATGTACAGCGCTTACAGGTTTCTAGCTTAGAGAAATTAAGATGTTCACTGTAATATTGTTCATATTTTCCTAAAAATATATATTATTTATATTTGTGGAAAACTAATCTAAATCCAAATCATGGTAAAATAACTATAGTACAAATATACCATGGAGAACTGTTTGGAAGTTTGGGAAGAAAAATGCCAAAATGCTATTTGGCAGAAAAATGAAACATGACAATATACACGCACATCCTATAGTGGAAAAATGTACACGGTATATTAAATGAGAAGGCAAGTGGCAGAACATACAATGTGTACTACTGCAAGACCTGGTTTTATGACAGGAGACGAAAGAGAGACAGAGAGAGAATATAGGAAGTCCATAGGAAAGCTATGGAAGGGATAAAGAGGGGTTCGGTTTTATATTCTTCTGTTTTCTTTAATATTTTTATAATGAACATTTTACTTTTTATGTACTGTATATTTCCAATTTTACTTAAACTATAGATACACACAGTCACCCCTTGGTATCCACGGGGGAGGACCCACTTGGGTCCTGGATGCTAAAGACCCTTACATAACATGGTATGGTATATGCATACAACCTATGCACACACATTAGCCTCTATACTTTAAATCGTCTCTAGATTACTTATCATATTAATACAATGTAAATGCTATATAAACAGTTGTTATACTGTTTTATTTAGGGAATAATGATGAGGAAAAAAGTCTGTACACGTTCAATACAGACTAAACCATCCTAGGCCTAACTGTCCTTTTCTTTTTTTGAGACAAAGAGTCTCACTCCTTCGCCCTAGGTAGAATGCCATGGCGTCATAGCTCACAGCAACGTCAAACTCTTGGGCTCAACCATTCCTCCTGCCTCAGCTTCCCAAGTAGCTAGAAATTCATTTCATTCTCTTGTTTCCTTTCTTGCAGAACTGTCGATTTAGTGAATAGTGAGGCTCAGACGTATTTCTGAATCCTGGCTCCCTCACAGGACCAGAAAATTTTATCTCTCCGAGCTTCCTAAACTTCATCTAGAAAATGCAAATAATAACAATAATTTTGGGATGAGAACTAAACGAAAAGATGTTAAAGGTGCCCAGGGCACAGCAGGCCGTCAATGCGATTTCCTTTTCAGACCAATCACTTTTCCAGGACTGGAGCCATCCTTTCCAGCACAAAACCCATTGTCGTGCAATGCAGAACTCTTGAGTAAAAGTCAGTAGTCTTAGGCTCGTCCTATTTCTACCGCCTGCGGTCACGCGTAAACTCATTCACTCTGATTCACCGGTTTCAATTTCTTCACCAAAAAAAGTGAAGAAGGCGAATGACCAAACGATCGCCAGACTGCTTCTGGATTAGAAAATCTGGAGCACTGGGTCACCAACGCTGTTTCACCTCCTCCCACACTCGAGCCTCGAAAGGTCACTGGGCCGAGTCCTACCCTTTACTGCAGAAATCGGCATGAACCCGAGGCGCCGTTCTGAATCTCTCCAGCCGCTGACTTGGCTACAGGCAAAACAGGTCAAACATCAACCTACACTCCAACACAGCCCAGCGTTCTAGGCCAACACACACGCAAACAGTTCGTTAACTTGCGGTGACAAACTCAGACACAGGCGACACCACTGCGGGAAAGGCCAACCAAAAAGACGAGACACGTACCTTTTCACCTTAGCTCACGTCCGCAAGCGCTCCCACTCTGGACAAGGTTCAGCCCCAAGTGCCAAGACTCTACTGAATCCGGAGCCGGGGCCTGCCTAGCAAGGACCCCTCGCCCCGCCCGTGAGTAATGGAGGCCTCGCGGGCTGCCTGCCCGCCGCCTGACGGAAAACCCGGCACTCCGCCCCCTCCTCTGTGGGCCTCAGTCCTCCGGCGGAGAAGGCGTCTTTCGGCCTCTTTAGTGGGAGCGAAGGTCAGGGTTAAAGGGCCTGCGGCCTCTCGGCGTCTGGATTTTAGTCAGGCACTACGTAGGGCGCCTGGCCAGCCAGCCTGCTGCAAGAAAAGTCCTCCACTTGGCAGCCCTGCTCGAAGCGATTTACACTTTCGTCCTCTCCAGCTCATCATGGTGGCCTCCCGGGCAATTGGCAGCCTCAGCCGCTTCACTGCCTTCAGGATCCTCCGGTCCCGAGGTGAGGCCTGGCCGAGGGCACCCCACAACGCGGGGCAGAACTCCTGAGGGGTCTGGGGTGGCCCTGGAGTCGTGTCCCTCCTAACTGCAGCCTGCCCGTCCCCGCCCGAGGACCCAGCCCTGGAGAGGAATACTGCCCTGGTACCCTGTTTCCTGTGTCCTTGTGAAGGGACTGTCACCCTCTCTCAGACTCCCAGGCCTGCGGCGATTTCAGACTCCGTAACCCTTAATGCGTCTGAGTTCCTTTCCATCCAGTCTGACGCCCTTCCTCAGGTCTCCTGTGTCGCACGTCTGGGCTAACGCCCCTCTTATTTTCTTCATTGATGGCCTTGGAATTGTCCCTACTAGATCGGGAGTTCCTGGAGGATGGGGATCCATCCTGTCTCATCGTTGTGGCTCCACAGCACCTTGCTCACAACTGGAGCTATCTTAAAAGCTTCTTGGATGCAATGAGCCAGACTTGGATATCTCTCCTTGCTCCTTTCCCTCAAAGCATTTTCGTACTTACTACCACATTTCATTAGGGTGCTCAACTCTTGAGCAGTTCCTGTAATTCCTTTATGAACGCATGGTGTATTGAATTCCAATGGTTCTGCAACTTTCTGGAAGACATACTTTTAAAATACACGTATACTTATCTTAAGGAATGAAATGTTAGCGCACTTAAAGAGCTATTTGTAATCTTGTTTCTGACAATTTCCAGTCAGCCTGTATTAGCTATATTATTTTTTTCCCTTTCAAACTGGCAGTGAAAGGGTTAAAGTGGATGGTTGTAGAACTGTAGCATTTTCCTCCCATCCCGAATCTGTAAGGTCAAATGTGACTAACTTTTTGTTGCTTGTTGTGCTTAATTTCGGTTACTTAATTAGAAACTTTTAATTTAATTTGTGATATAAATTACCTTCCTTTCCTCCTCCCCAACCACTAGGGTAGCATCCTTTTTATTTTTAGACTATTAGCTATGTCTCCCTTTATTGTATGGCGATGAATTGAATGATTGAATCTTTTTCTGCTTTCTTTTTCAAACGGGATTGTTGCATGTGTAGTAATTACCTCATGTAATCTAAACCACATCATAGAAAATTGAAACATGAAGATTTAGGAAAGGGAAACAAAATACACTCATACTTACTACTCATATGCCTACTGTTAGCCTTTGGTTTTATTTACTTATAGTTTCTTTTTCCTCCCTATTTTCCACATTTGTGTTTTAACACTTTTGAAAAGTCAAACATATATTTTTTTCTTCTTCATAGAGATGAGGTCTCACTATGTAGCCCAGGCTGGTGTTGAACTCCCACTTTTATCCCCCAAAGTACTGTGATTATATACTGAGCCATTGTGCCTGGCCTCAAATGTATATTGTATATTTTGGCCCTTGTGGATTGGCAGCTGCTGTAACTCTGAGGTAGTAGTCAGGTCACATGGTTTATAGTCACTAACCAGCTGTGTGACCTATTCTAAATGGACTTTATTTTCCTCAACTATAAAGTGAATGAATGAAACTATGGATTTTTATTTGACATGTGAACTAGCATGACAGAACTTAAAAGTTTGGAGTCTGACTTCTGGATTTGAATCTGACTTTTCCTTCTTTTACCCTCTGGCAATTAGTTTCTGAGTCTGTTTTCTCATTTGTAAAATGGAAAATAATACTACCTTATGAGGTCTAAAGGAATTACTTTAGGTATAACACAGTTTTTCATGGAGTCAGTACTCAGCAAATGTTATCTACTATTAACTTTCCAGCCCTGAAGAACTGTGAATGTTTATATCTAATAATTTTTAAACTAATTTTTATATTTTACATATGTAATAAAAAGCTACCAGCTTGATTTTTCTATTTTGTGTGTAGAAATATATATACACATGTAAATATATATTTTGCATTGTGTTTTCACCAATTAAGTAAATATGACTAATTTTAGCTACTAACCCTTTTAATAGCAATTTATAAATTTGGGGAAAATGTGAATTTAAAATTACCTGAACATCCATATTACCATTAGATTCAACAAATCAGTCTTTCACCCTGAAAGTCTGTGCCAAGGCTTTGCCACACATTTAATGAGATCATGACATTTGCTGCTGAATGGTTAAATTCTTTTGAAATTGACTTGTAATTCTTAAAGCTTTAAAGCATTCCTGCTCCACAAGTGCTATGACTCTGAATGTGACTACTACCTGAAAATCACATCTTAACTAAAATATCTTGTCTAATTCCTTCTCCTATTCTAAATCTAAATTCTCAATTATGTAAGTAGTAAAATAATTTCATAGGAAATGAATTAGAGGCAAATTCTTTAGTAGTTGGTGTGTTTCTTTTAATTTGACTCTCACATCCTTAGTCCCATTCTTTCCCCCAGGACTGAATTTTAAGAAAACAACCAAAATAATGTTTTCAAATTTGAAAATTGTTTCAATATACTCCACCTCTCTGCTGAATTTAATCTGATGAGGTCTTGTAGGTATTTTCTTAGGTTACATCACGAAGATGATTAAAAAGTAGGTCAAAGGTTTCTTTCTTGCTGGCACAGTAGATATAGGCTAAAGTTCACACAGCTGTTGTAGAGTAAGGTAAGCTGTTAGGCAGTGGGTAAGGCTAGATTCCAAAAGCAAAGCAGCTTTGCACTCCAATTTGTTTTACTTGAATATAGTTTGGAATTCTTTTCTAAATATGTTTGTGTATTTACTGATTTTCTCTTTACTTTTTGTCTCTATTAATAGATCCAGGGGTTTTGTGTTTGGGCATATATGACAGCATAGACAGGTTAGTGGGTAAGAGTTAAAATAGTTTAAATTATAGGCTAATGTGCATCAACCTGGTTTCTCAAATATTTTTGATCTTTACAATTGCAACCCATGCCTGCTCCATTATCTTTTTCTTCTCGAGGACTTATCTCCTAACATACCTTTTTTTTTTTTTCTGTCTTTGGGACAGAGTCTCACTTGGTATTCTTCAGTAGAGTGTTGTGGCATCATAGCTCACAGCAACCTCAAACTCCTGGGCTTAACCGATTCTCTTGCCTCAGTTTCCCAAGTAGCTAGGACTACAGGCACCCACCACAATGCCCAGCTATTTTTAGAGACAAGGTCTCTTTCTGGCTCAGGCAGTCTATCCGCCTCAGCCTCCCAAGTGCTGTCATTACAGGCGTGAGCCACTGCACCCTGACATACTAATTGACTTATTCATGTTTCTTGGTCTTTGTCTGCCTTTCCACCTTATCCCTCACTCCTAGTCAGTCCCTTTCCACTCTAATCTACTTTACCCTATTCTAACTAGAATTCCCTATCCCCTTGCCTCCCTTCTCACTGGAATTTCTACTTTACAAGCAAATTCCTTTCTTATGCCAGATCTATTTTCACTTCTTCATTTATGTCCATTGAATAGAAACTTATTCTTCCCAGATATCATGTTCTCTGCTGCCCTGTAATATAAGCTCCATCAAGAGAGGGATTTTTGTCTTTTTTGATCACCCCAAGGGCCTAGATGTGCTAGAGAGCCAAGGACAGTGCATGGCACATGGTAGGTCATAAAGCTTTTTTTTGTTGTTGAATAAATAACTATGAAATGTCCTCGTAATAGATTACAATGTGGTTGGTGAAAACATTGAATACAGATGCAGCAGTTAGGGAACAAAACTGTAAATAATAAACATAAAGATAAAGGCAAGAGAGAATTGTTGTGTAAATACAATCTGAAGATGAGTTTTTGTGGAAAAGATTAGAGTCCTGATGCATAGATAAAGAAGGAGTGGTGGTGAATCAAACATCAAATGATGGGGGCAGCGCCTGTGGCTCAGTGAGTAAGACGCCGGCCCCATATACCCAGAGTGGTGGGTTCAAACCCAGCCCTGGCCAAAATGCAACAACAACAACAACAACAAAAAAAAACAGCCGGGCATTGTGGTAGGCACCTGTAGTCCCAGCTACTTGGGAGGCTGAGGCAAGAGAATCGCTTGAGCCCAGGAGTTGGGGGTTGCTGTGAGCTGACGTCATAGCACTCTACCAAGGGCAATAAAGTGAGACTCTGTCTCTACAAAAAAAAAAAACAAAAAACATCAAATGATGGATAAACAAAAAAGAGAAGTAAATCTTAGTGAAGTAGAAGCACTGGGAATTGAGGAGATTTCTGTCTTAAATCACTGGAATTCACTAAGATTTGTTCAGAGTCACATAATTAGTAATAAAACTGATGGTTGAACATTGGTCTTTGTACTAAAAGGGCTGGTTTAGATTGCTTAAAAAAGAAATGTAGACAAAGCCTGAGATCATCGCACTCCGCTTATGGTGTTATCTGCAGTTTTCTTTCCCTTTTTAGTGTATTGCCATGCCTTTTAGACAAATATAAAGCTGCTATTTTCTGTGTCTTTTTTTCCTTTCCTTTAAAGAACTGCAGAATGGAGAGAAAAGATTGATGAAGCAAGTGCCTTGGCTAACTATTAATAATCCTCCTCTAGGCTGGGCATAGTGGTTTACAAGTGGCTCCGACTTGTAATCCTAGCACTTTGGAAGGCTGAAGCAGCTGGATTCCTAGAGCTCAGGAGCTCGAGATCAGCCTGAGCAAGAGTGAGATCCCATCTCTACTAAAAATAAAAAAAACTAGCTGAGTGGGTGGTGCCTGTGGCTCAAAGGAGTAGGTCGCCAGCCCCATATGCTGGAGGTGGCAGATTCAAACCCAGCCCCCGCCAAAAACTGCAAAAAAAAAAAAAAAAAACCTAGCTGAGCATTGTGGGGGACACCTGTAGTCCCAGTTACTCAGGAGCCTGAGGCAGGAGGATCACTTGATCCCAGAGTTTGAGGTTGCTGTGAGCTAGATTGATGTCACAGCCCTCTACCCTGGGCAAAAGAATTAGACTCTGTCTCAAAAAAATAAACAGATGGCTCAGTGCCTGTGGCTCAACAAGCTAAGGCGCCAGCCACGTACACCTGAGCTGGCGGGTCCAAATCCACCCTGGGCTTGCCAAATAACAATGATGGCTGCAAGCAAAAAATTGCTGGGCGTGGTGGCAGGTGCCTGTAGTCCCAGCTACTTGGGAGCCGGAGGCAAGAGACTCGCTTGAGCCCAGGAATTGGAGGTTGCTGTGAGCTGTGATGCCACAGCACTCTATCCAGGGCGACAGCTTGAGGCTCTGTTTCAAAAAAATAATTAACAAATAAATAAATAAATAGATAGATACTAATAATCCTCCCCTATTCCACCCCTACCATCATTGGGTTCTCCAAGTGACTGGTTCCCACATACCTATTTGTTCTCTGTGTACTTCAGAGTCACCTTTTAAAAAATATAGATTGTAGGTCCTAACCCTCTAAATCTGATTTTCTGGTCCTAGATTGAGACCCTGGAATTTGTGAGTATATTTGGAGCTCCCCAGTTGATTCTAATGCTAGTACTGGTGTGGGAATCCTAGTCCAGCTGGGTATAGTGGATAGTCTCTTGAGTTCTACTTTGGCTGTAAGAATTGTGGGCAGCTCCCAAAGGGTCCCTGCTACTGATCAAACACAGGCCCTAGGTTTGTTTCTAAATCATGTAGAGGGCAGTGCCAGTGGCTCATCGAGTAGGGTGCCGGCCCCATATACTAAAGGTGGCGGGTTCAAACCTAGCCTCGGATGAACTGCAAAACAGAAAAATAGCCAGGCATTATGGCAGGTGCCTGTAGTCCCAGCTGCTCAGGAGGCTGAGGCAAGAGAATTGCCTAAGCCCAGCAGTTGGAGGTTGCTGTGAGCTGTGTGACACCACGGCACTCCTCCAAGGGCAATAAGGTGAGACTTTGTCTCTACAAAAAAAAAAAAAAAGAAGAAAGAAAGAAAGAGGCTCTGCACCTGTGGCTTAACGGGCTAAGGCGCCAGCCACGTACACCTGAGCTGGCGGGTTCAAATCCAGCCTGGGCCCGCCAAACAACAATGACGGCTGCAACCAAAAAAAATGGCTGGGCTTTGTGGCAGGCACCTGTGGTCGCAGAGGCAGGAGACTCACTGGAGCCCAGGAATTGGAGGTTGCTGTGAACTGTGATGCCACGGCACTCTTTCCAGGGTGACAGCTTGAGGCTCTGACTCAAAAAAAAAAAAAAAAAAAGAAAGAAAGAAAGAAATCATGTAGAAAGTGGTGTTTTGGTAGAGTTGATATTTAAAATAGCATTTAGATACCCTCATATTAATCTGAAATAAATAAAATAAATATATATACATAAATATTGCATTTAGAATCTGCACTGTGGGTTTGGTTTTTATTGTCCATTGCCCTTATTGCAAGCTAGGGCAAAGTGTTAGACTCTTCTTTTTTTTTTTTTTTTTAAACTTTTTCATCGAGTTTTTATTAGTAGTTCAGTCATGATTCAGAATCATCAGGCACCCACGTCCACCTCTGCTTCCCTGGAAGGACAAAGGATGGAGGACAGAGGACAGGAGGTGGGGTACAGCCCAGTTCAAATCTTCCCAGGGAACATGCCTTCTGCCCAACGGTCATCCCAGGCTGACACCCAGGACACGGAACAGAGCAACTTGTACACACGGTGGTACCATTCACACGCAGAGACATCACCCCCTTTTGCAGTCATTGCCTTTGGCAGCGGTGGTAGTCTAGGTAGTTCTGCCAGCAGTTTCTGGTCTGGTTCTGGTTGGGGAAGCGGCTGTCAAAAGGGGCAGTCTTGTAGTTCTTGATTTTGGTCTTGATGTCTTCAGCCATGGTACTGACCCGAAAGATACCCCTGATGCACCTCAAAGCTCAATGTGACTCTCAGCAAAGCCCTCTTCTTTTTTTTTTGAGACAGAGCCTCAAGCTATTGCTCTGGGTAGAGTGCCGTGGCATCACAGCTCATAGCAATCTCCAACTCCTAGGCTTAAGTGAGTCTCTTGCCTAGCTCCTGAGTAGCTGGGACTACAGGTGCCCACCACAATGCTCGGCTATTTTTTAGTTGTAGTTGTCATTGTTATTCAGCAGCCGCGGGTCAGATTGGAACCCACTAGCTCTGGTGTATATGTCTGGCACCTTAGCCGCTTGAGCTACAAGTGCCACCCAGAAGTCTTAGACTCTTGTTTGACATCTTCCAAATTCTGAACCAGGTGGCTCAGCACCTGGAGCTCAGTGGTCAGGGTGCTGGCCATATACACTGGGGCTAGTGTGTTTGAACCCGTGCCCAAGCCTGTTAAAAACAACTATGACAACTACAAAAAAAAAAAAAAAAATCCAAGTGTTGTGATGGGCACCTGTAGTCCCAGCTACTTGGGAGGCTAATGCAAGAGAATCACTTAAGCCCAAGAGTTTGAGGTTGTTGGACAGCACTCCACCAAGGGCGATATAGTCAGACTCTCTCAAAAAAGCAAGCAACAACAAAACAAATTCTGAACCAGGAGAGGGAAGGGAATTCAGAGAGTAGGAGAGTAGACATGGAAAAACCCAAGTGGTCACAGACTGGTAGAAAGGAATAGCGACTGAGGGGCTGCCCAAAGTTAAATCTTTCTTTAATAGCCCTCATAAATTAGGCAGGTGCTCCTCAGTATTCTAAATTATGTTTGCGGATTCCAAAACCATATAGCCACTAATGTAGCTCAAATGCTGTATATTTCAATGAAAACTAGAAATAAAGTTTTAAGACGAATAACTAAAAACTAAATAAATACTTGGGGAATGCTAATGTAATTAGAAGAGATGGATGAGGGAATCACTGGATATTTTTAGAACACTAGTTGATAGTTGATATCACTTCAAGACTTATCCTGAGTTTAAGTGTGTACAGTTACTGATCAATTAAGTAATCGATTTGTTTTTATTTTTAGAACCAAAGAAAGAGAAACATTTTCCTGAAATAATTGGGCAAAATTTGGAAGATGTAGGCAGGAGAAGAATTAGGAGTTAAAAAGTACATAGAAGAAATGGTTTGAGGTGAACCAGGAGAGAAAGACAAGGAAAGAAAAAGTGGGGTGCACTGAAGAAGACTAGAAATTGCAGTTAAGGGGTATTGACCCTGGGTTGCCTCTGGAACAGCTTAGTTACCACCTAGAGCAAGGTGTTTGGATGAGAGCAGGGCAGAAGTAAGCCTTTGCTGGTAGAAAAGAAGTAGAGTAATGCCCCAAACAAACTTGGAATATTTGACTAAAATTCCCCAATGTTCCTTACCTTCTATCTGGAGTTCATATTCATCAAGAAAGATTAAAAACAAAGAAAAGAACTGGGCTCAGTGGCTCGTGCCTGTCATCCCAGCACTTGGGAGGCTGAGGCGGATGGATTGCCTGAGCTCACAAGTTTGAGACCTGTCATCTCTAAAAAATAGCTGGGCCTTGTGGCAGGCGCCTGCAGTCCCAGTTTCTCGGGAGGCTGAGGCAAGAGAATCGCTTGAGCCCAAGAGTTTGAGGTTGCTGTGAGCTAAAAACACTACAGCACTCTACTGAGAGTGACCAAGTAAGACTGTGTCTCAAAACAAAAAACAAAAGAAAGACAGAGTTCAGATGGAAAGAGCCTCTGCTAGGGCTTCTCTTGTGCGGGGCTGTGTTTGAAAGATTATGTCATCGTCATCGTTGTCATCATCATCATGTTCAAGAGTCTAAATTAGTGATTTAGAAAGAAGGAGGAGAGTAGCTGATCCTTGTTATCCAAGGAGTAGGAGCATTCTTGGTACAGGGTGATATAATGTTATCAGTTAGAAATACTTAAAATAGCAAAGTGTAACATGAAATACATTATACATTATAGCAGCTGCTATATTTGACTCTGGATTTTACTTTTGATGGAAAGTCCATCTCCGGAAAAATGCAGGAGGACTCAGTTGGAAAACATAGTTGGAATATATTTGTGATACAGTTGAAACTAACATTATGGATTGCTTTGTGGGTTACTTATTGCTAGTATATTAGTCCTGTTACTGCTGTAACAAATTACACGAATTTTTTTTTTTTTGTAGAGATAGATTTTCACTTTATTGCCCTGGGTAGAGTGCTGTGGCATCACACAGCTCACAGGAACCTCCAACTCCTGGGCTTAGGCGATTCTCTTGCCTCAGCCTCTTGAGTAGCTGGGACTACAGACACCCACCACAGCGCCTGGCTATTTTTTTGTTGCAGTTTTGCCAGGCTGGATTTGAACCCGCCACCCTCAGCATATGGGGCCAGTGCCCTGCCCACTGAGCCACAGGCACCGCCCATTACCACAAATTTTGTGTCTAAAACCGTGAAAATTTAATCTTGCAGCTATAGAGGTCAAAATGGTCTCACTTGGCTAAAATTAAAGATGTTAGCAAGGCTGTATTCATTCTGGATACTGGAGGGCAAACTCTATTATCTTTTATAGCTTCTAGAGAACACCTGGCATTCTTTGACTTGTGGCCTACTTCCTCCATCTTCAAAGTCAACATGGGGACAAGTCATTCAGACACTGCCATCTTTCTGGTTCTCATTGCCTCCCTTTTTACTTTTGTGATTCCACTGGGCCCACCTGGATTATTGTTAATAATCTTCTTCTATTGAGGTCAACTGATTAGCAACCTTACTTCCATTTGCAATCTAATCCTCTTCAGTCGTGTAACTAAACCTATTTATAGGTCCTGGGAACACAGACATCTTTGGAAGGCCATTTCTTCTACTTTCCTCATTTAGTATCCAGGTAATCATTTTGACCTGATGATTGAAACCAAAAAATAGTCACAATAATGTTCCAGAATATGTTGTTTTGACTGGGTTTTCTTTGTTATTATTGTTGTTGTTGTTGTTGGAAATTATAGTTTTGTTATATATAATGGTACTATAGAAATTCTGTTTTGCAAGTTAATCATGAAATATCCTTTTTTTACAGGTTATATTTGCCGAAACTTTACAGCGTCTTCTGCTTTACTGAGTAAGTTTAATTTCTTATTGATATAATTGCTTTTTAGATCTACTTTGCAGTGAACATGTTTACAAATAAATTTTCCTTCTCTTTTTAGCCAGAACCCACATTAACTATGGAGTCAAAGGGGATGTGGCAGTTATTCGAATTAACTCACCCAATTCAAAGGTACCTAATTTAATTTAGTGCTTTTTATTTCTACTAATTGCATTTATAAATCAGTCCTTAATAGGAAAGAAATCCACCAATCTAGCAATAATCTTACCATATGAATTTACAGTTTTGGTGGTTAAATTAAAGTTTGGCAAATTGCCCAAGGAAGGCAGTTTTCTAAAGCAGAGGCCCTCATGTGAGAATTCCATTTGTTGACCTTAGTTGCCAGATTACCATCAAGGATTAATAAGGCTACCATTCTATTACAGTGTAGAATGAGGAGGTGACTTATTAGATAAGAACCAAAGTACAAGCTTTGTTTGTAAGAATCAAAACTTGCCTACTTAAACAGGATGTTGTTAAATCTGCATTCTCTATTACCTGCCTGACATGAGTCATTATTCATAGCAGGCCGCTTGGGTTAAAGGTGGATACTTGGCTCTTAGCTTCCTGATGGATATAAATAATTAAGTCTAATTAATATATTAGAGGCTGGGCATAGTGGCTCGCACCTATAATCCTAGCATTCTGGGAGGCTGAGGCAGATTGCCTGAGCTTATGAGTTCAAGACCAGCCTGAACCAGAGCAAGACTTCATCTCTACAAAATAGCCAAGTGTTGTGGTGGGCACCTGTAGTCCCAGCTGCTTGGGAGGCTAAGACAAGAGAATCGCTTGAGCCTAAGAGGTTTTTTTTGTTTTGTTTTTGAGACAGAGCCTCAAGCTGTCACCCTGGATAGAGTGCTGTGGCATCACAGCTCACAGCAACCTCCAATTCCTGGGCTCAAGTGAATCTTCTACCTCCACCTCCCAAGTAGCTGGGACCACAGACGCCCGCCACAATGCCTGGCCATTTTTTGGTTGCAGCCTTCATTGTTGTTTGGTGGGCCTGGGCTGGATTCGAACCCGCCAGCTCAGGTGGATGTGGCTGGTGCCTTAGCCGTTGAGCCACAGGCCCCGAGCGGAGCCTAAGAGTTTAAGGTTGCTGTGAGCTGTAACACCACAGCACTCTACTCAGGACGACAAAGCAAAACTCTGTCTCAAATAATAATAATAATAACAATAATAATAATAATTCACATACCGGAAATCAAGTTCTATTCAAAGTGGAACTTCATTTGTCTTTGGCAGCTTCAACAACGCATGCAACATTAATCTAGTCTTTTGCCAAGAAGAGCTTTATTGCAGGAACTCATGGTTTTCCCCCACCTAAAACTGGTGTAAAAGTTTCATACTTTAAAAGCCTTGTAACCAGAGGCCTGGATATAATAGGAGGACCTTGATGGAAGCAGTTGACAGCGATCACAAATGAAGGAAAATATGAGCCATTTCCCTTCTCTAGAGTAAATCTTAGCATCTACTAACCCTTGATTCAAGCTTAAGACATTTTTTCAGAATTTTCTTTAGATGAACATTTTTCCTGAACACAAAAGTAATATATGCCAATGGTAAAAAATTTTTTAACTCAAAAAAAAATTTATAAAGAAAAAAATAATAATCACTCATAATCTAAACCCAAAGACAACCACATTTTTTTGAAGACACAACCATATTTAATTCAATTTCAACACATAATGTTTACAAAACTGTCTTATTTTGATTTCCTTTCTTCCTTAATATTATAAAAAAATTTTCCATGCCAATAAGTATTTGTAGATTTATTTATAGCCTGCATATTTTTCAGACTCTGAGGACCATGACCCTGACTTCTTGCTTTGAGTAGTCCTATTTTTAAAGAGAGGGATGCTTATAGTTGGCCAAAGCTGCTTGAATAGAAAGCTACTGGGCTAGGGATAGGGGCAAGAGGGAGGTTCTTGCTTGCTCCTAATAGTATATTTCTGCTAGATAAACATATTTCCCATAATCACATAATCAAAATAGCTTTTGATGGTGATATATATATCTTTTACTTCATATTGAAGCCCTTGGATTTATATATTTCTCTTTGGCAGGTAAATACGCTGAGTAAAGAAGTGCATTCAGAGTTCATAGAAGTAATGAATGAAATCTGGGCTAGTGATCAAATCAGAAGTGCCGTCCTTATCTCATCAAAGCCAGGCTGCTTTATTGCAGGTGCTGATATCAAGTAAGTTTTAGGAAACTTGAAATCGCCTTTTGTGAGTATAATAAAGTCAATAAAAGGAGGGAGGGGGCTGCTTGCTTAATCACATCAGACTAAGTATAGCCTTTCTTTAAAGAAGTTGAAAGCAGTTTTTTGAGCAGAATAAAAAAATGCTATAAAATTAAACTTATAAGGAATGCCATTTTTAACCAGCAACCATTTTAAAAGTTTGAAAATACCATGTGTTAGGGCAGCACCTGTGGCTCAAAGGAGTAGGGGCCAGGCCCCATATACCGGAGGTGATGGGTTCAAACCCGGCCCCAGCCAAAAACTGCAAAAAAAAGAAAATGCCATGTGTTAGGTAGGACTCAAGGAAATGAGAAAGTTAATATATTACTAGTAGGAATGCCAGTTGGTATAGCCCCTTTGGAGAGCAGTTTGGCAATATTTAGTAAAATTGAAAGTATATGTCATATGATCTAGAGAAATCTCACTCTTTTTTGGTAAGAACCAATGTACAAGGATCTTCTTTCCTGTTTAGTTTAAAATAATGAAGAATTTGAAACAAACCAAATGTTAATGGATAAGCAAAACATGGAATATTCACATGATAAAATACTACAAAAGAAAAGGAGTTAACTAGATTCACACCTTAATGTTGTAACTCAAAAACATAACATTAAGATTAGAAAGGCAAATTGCAGAATGTTTCATGTAGTATATAGTTAATGCATTTTTAAACCAAACATGAAATAATATTTATTTTTTTATTTTTTTTTTGAGACTGAGCTCACTATGTCACCCTGGGTAGAGTGTCGTGGCATCCCAACTCACAGCAACCTCAAACTCTTGGGCTTAACTGATTCCCTTACCTCAGCCTCACAAGTAGCTGGGACTACAGGTGCCTGCCACAATGCCTGGCTATTTTTTCGTTGTAGTTGTCATTGTTGTTTGGCAGTCTCGGTCTGGGTTCGAACCTGCCAGCCTGGGTTATGTGGCCGGTGCCATAACCACTGTGCTGCAGGCGCCACGCCAATATTTTATATTATTTATGGATATAAGTATATATTTGGCCTGGAAGGATACACTACCAATATGAAAGTGGCTGCTTCAGGGGAAATGAAGGGGTGGGAAGACTTAAGATTGTCAAAGGAAACTTATAATGTAGGTAGAATTTTCTTTCCCTTTTTTAGGTGATATGATATTTGCTTACATATAATTTGTTTACAATCACAACAAAGAGATCAAATGATATTTCAGTGTTAGTTTAAACTTGCAGGTATCCAACCTTTTTTCTTTTGTGCTACACATTGAAGAAGAGTTGTCTTGGGCCACACATTAAATATACAAACACTAATGAAAGCTGATGAGCAAAATGAAGTTCTGTGCATAATTTTCATGATATCCAACACGACAGATAAGCAAAACAGTCTTCAATTAATCTACATGTGGCCCATAAGCCACAGTTTGGACACTCTTGAAAGGTTAAAATATCAACACTTATTCATTCTGTCAGAATATAGGTATTTGTTATATTATTCTTTGTATTTTAACTATATTTTAGACAATTATCGTCAGCATTGTAGGCTTAGTAATTTGTACTTAAGCTGTTTGTAAACGTATTTTTAAACCTTGTTTCACATTGTGTACCCTTTCATATGTGTGTATAGTACTTAGAATTTATAAATGTTCAGTTTATTTAATGTTTATTTTTTAGAAAAAGCAAACTTATCTGTATCTAGTGCTTTTTTGTTCTGGCTCAATTATTTCTTTTTCTTTTTTTTTTTCCTGGCTCAATTATTATTTGTATGTTTGTTTGTTTTGAGACAGGGTCTAGCTCTGTGTTGCCCAGGCTAGAGTGCAGTAATAGCCTCAAATGTCTGGGCTTATTTTTATTCATTTTTAAGAGAAACAAGGTCTTGCTGTTGTCCAGGTTGTTCTTGAACTCCTGGTCTCAAACAATCCTGTTGCCTCACCTCCCAAAGTGCTAGGAGCACAAGTATGAGCCACTGTCCTGGGCCTAGCTCAATTATTTGAGCCTAATGAAACACTGATGTGCCTGGCAGTAGCGAGTTATAACCACAGGAAAATATATGCAGCTTCTATGAAGCCCTCTAAGCAACTCCTAGAGTATAAAATGACAGAAAATTTAGTTATCCTTGGTCAAAAGTGTAAAATCCACATCTTAAATGTTTTTAGAAAGAAACTAGCAAATGACACAGACTGATATTAAAGAATATTGAGTATAAGATTTTATACCAGACCTCTTTTTAATCATTAGGGGTATTTAGAGGTTTTAGATCCGTTAAAAACAACTTGGGAGCATTCTTTTTGTTGTTATTTTGCTTGCTCTTTAATCTGACCACCTGATAGTGAAAATGTTTAATCTGATAATGAAAATATGTACCAGCAGATGATTTTCTCATGTGCAGAGCTTTTTAACCTAATGATTGTTACAGAAGCAAAACTGTGCAAAATGTTTTGTTTTATGTTTTCTGGATTCAGAAATTTAGCACTTTTTGTAAATAGATAATATTGTTAATATTAGCGCTATTTGAAGCAAAATCACTCTTAAACTATTGAGTATTTGAAGATTCATTACCAAATACCTATATACGATAGGATAAGTGTTTTGTAGACGAGGTATTGAACAAAGTGGCTTATAGTTTGATCTTTCCTTCTTTTGCTGTTTTCATGGACATGGCAGCATGTTAACTGCTTGCAAGACCCCTCAAGAAATAACACAAATATCACAGGAAGCACAGAGAACTTTTGAGAAACTTGAAAAGTCCACAAAGCCTGTCGTGGCTGCCATCAGTGGATCCTGCTTGGGAGGAGGACTTGAGGTATGTCAAAAGTCAATGAGACACTATCCAACTCTTCAGTGGGATTCACCAGCTATAAACCCTTAGGCTGCTGTTTCTCTGGAAAATAGTTTTCACAGGAGAATCAGCTTTCTTTTTAGTTGTCAGACTTCTGGATAGGTTTTAATTCTTAATCTGGGTGCCACAGAGCAAGTGGCACAGGGCAGTGGAATCAAGGTGTGATGTTTTCATTTGTAAACTGAGATTTGAACTGGATCACTAAGGTCATTTTCAGTTGCAAAAACCTAGTTCAAGTTTTCAGGGCAAAGATTCAAAGCTGTAGGACCAGTGCTCTTAGGATACTTATGTCTAGTTGAGATACGCAAAGCATAATATGCATGTATGTTTAAGTGCTTTGTGAATAGTAAAGATGGTAAATAACAGATTTGAGAGAGGAGATCTTACTAGACTAGAAGGAAAAAAAAGAAAGGGGGAAAAAAAGAACATTTTCTGAGCATTTGTCACATGTTGGGCTCTTTGCTAGATACCTTCACATATATAGTCATGTGTCATATAACAATGTTCCCTTCAACAATTGACCACTTATATGACAATGTATTTTTACTCTACCCTTTCTATGTTTAGATGCACAAATGCTTATCGTTGTGCTGCAGTTGCCTACAGTATTCATTACAGTAACTTGGTGTATGGGTTTGCAGCCTTGGAGCAATAGGCTAGACCATATAGCCTAGAAGTATAGTAGGCTATACCATCTAGGTTTGTATAGGTATATGCTGATGTTTGCACAGTGAAAAAACCACCGAATGACTCATTTCTCAACCCATCCCTGTTGTTAAGTGATACCTGTGCCTGGTCCTAAAAGATGGGCAGAATTTGGTTAACCAGAAAATGGTGGGGAAAGCTATAATCATAAGAACATAAGAACTAAGTACCATCTTAAGAACATAAGAACATAGCTATGTCATACTATAATCATATAGTATGGTGTGAGCAAAGGCAAGGATAAGCAAAGCCTATTAGGACACCATAAGTAGACCTACTTGATTGGAAAGAAGAGTCTCTATAGGGTACAGGGCTTCTTAACCTGGACTCCATATAAAATTGTGTGTGCATTTTTCTATTGAGAGCTTAATCTTTAGACCCTCATAGATACTAAGTGATTACAAAGTTACATTTTCTAACATTCAAATTTTCTTTCATTTGTTTGAAGCTTGCTATTTCATGCCAATACAGAATAGCAACAAAAGATAGAAAAACAGTATTAGGTGCCCCTGAAGTCTTGCTGGGGATCTTACCAGGAGCAGGAGGCACACAAAGGCTGCCCAAAATGGTGAGTTTAAGACCCTCCTTGTACACTTTAGAATTTCAGTATCTATATTCTGCTTTACATCTATTTCCTCTTATATAAAATGTGTAATAATGGCCAATCATTGTAGAATTTAGAAACCAAATAAAATATGAGTATGTAAGATCACTAACAGATTTTTATTCATGGTATTTATTTTTTCAATTCCGCAAAATTATTGATTAAGATTCTTCCCTGAAGAAGTATAAAGGTAAATAAGATACACATCTTGTTTTTCTGGTAATTATAGTTTAATTCATCCTTTTTCCGTGTAGTACCATCATAAGTTTTTCGAAACCATGGAACATATTTGATTTGGATGATTTCATTGCTATAGTCTGTGGAATCAAAAGAAGCCCAGCAGGCTTTTGAATTTTTAAGAAGAGGGTGAAGGACTGTCAGACCTGGGGGCTGCAGAGCAATTTTAATATCAAAGTTGCAACTTGCTGAACCTCATAGCTTCTGGTACTACAGATTCCTCAATGAAACAGGCCTAGAAGAAACTCTCTTTGCAGGGAAGTTGATATGAACTGAATATAAAAAAAATAAATAAGTTTAGGTATTAGTTTTCTAATAATAAATGCAGGCATTCCCAGACTCACAAACATCTGACTTACATACAGTTTGTATGTACAAACAGAGGCCATTACAGGTAATGGGTAAATGTACCTGTTCCAACTTACATACAAATTCAATTTAAGAATAAACCTACAGATCCTGTCTCTTTTGTAATCCAGGTTATCCAGGGACTGCCTGTAATGTTTTCTTAGGAATGTCAAGAGGACTTATTAAAAGAATAAATAAGTATATATGTGTGTAGAAGATATTTGTTGAGGTTTTTTTCTCCTAATTTTAAACCTTAGTTCTAACAACTTTCAAATACTAACTATAAACTATAGTTCATAGTTTTAACAAAACAATATAGTTATGATTATTATTAGAATGTTGCTAGAAGCCATTTTTCTAACATAACTCATAAGAAGGCCTAGCTGACTTCTTTTTTTGCTAAACCTAAAATTCTTTCTACAGATGTCAAAAAACATCAGGTTTCTCAGAGTCTCCACTAGTTTCACTATAGGAATTCCAAGTATTACATAAATCAGAAAAGAAACTCAGAATAACATAAATGTACAATTTTAGAAAACATGAATTTTTTTTTTCCTGAGGCAAAGTCTCTCTCTGTTGCCCTGGGTAAAGTGCTGTCATCATAGCTCACAGCAACCTAAACTCTTGGGCTCAAGTGATCCTCCTGCCTCAGCCTCCTGAGTAGGTGGAACAGGCACCTTCCACAACGCCCAACTATTTTTAGTAAAGATGGAGTCTCACTCTTGCTCAGGCTGGTCTTCAACTCCTAAGGTCTAGGAATCCATGTACCTTGCCTCCCAGAGTGCTTAGGATTATAGACACGACTGGCCAGAAAAATGAAGTTATTTAGCTTATCAATTCCATAAGACAGAAATCCTACATATTGAATTAAAAGAAATAACAGACATTTTTGCATCAGTTAGAGGTATCTCATTCTCAAAGTTACCTAAATGTGTATCAGTTTGTAAAATTTAACTTACTGATATGAAGCATAAAAATCTCATTTGACTTTTTTCATTTAATGATGGTTCATTTGACATTTTGTATTGTTGTCACCCTTAATTTTTTCCCCTGTACTCTGATCCTTGTTTGCATGTTAGGTGGGCGTGCCTGCTGCTTTTGACATTATGCTGACTGGTAGAAACATTCGTGCAGACAGAGCAAAGAAAATGGGACTGGTTGACCAATTGGTGGAACCCCTTGGTAAGTATTGCCATGTCTCAGATTTGGGCCTTGTAAAGTTATTCATTTTCGGTGTTGCGGTGGAGTGTGAGGGCGCCTCTTCTGGACACACACTCACATTTGTCATCACTCAAGAGATGGATGGCTGCCGTGTCTGGGATTGGGTTTGGAGTGGCTGGCGACGGGGGTTGAGGGTCTGTGCAGGGCCCAGGGACACAGGCTTTGCCACCGAGGCCCGGCGTCAACTACAACCTAGAGGCTCCAGCAAATGGTTAGGGCCCCTCGGGGACCAGTCCTTCCTGGGCCTGTTGCAGACAAAGAATCTCAGTTGGGAAATGTTGGTTGATGTGCTGAGGGCAGCTGTGGTGGAGCAGAAAGGACCTCTAGTGATGCTGAATAAACTCAAGCTCTGCCAGTAACAGGAAAACCAGAAGAGCTGACAGAGCTTTCAGTGCTGCCAGAGCTGAGCCATTCCCTGGAACTAGGGAAGCAGGAGCTCCAGGTTGTCCAAGCACCTGGGAAGGAGACCTCTGGGCTTGTACTCCTTTCCAGTTGTCCCCAGACAGCAAGTTGCCTTCAGGAGTTCTTTAGCCACTCACGGAGAGCCCAGAGACTGACAGCCACCTACTGTGCTGTCACTGATGGGATCCCAGCTGTTTCTGAGGGGAAGATCCAAGCAGCTCTGAAACTGCAATCTTGTCGTTCCAGTAAGGAACCCATACCAGAAGGACACCCTAGAAGGTGTCCAGAAGACCTCAGCCACTTCATGTGGTGGCCACAGGCTCTGGCTGTGCCTTGGTCCAGCTGGAGCCACTAACAGTGTTCCCCAGTCAGCTCCAGGTACACATGATACTACAGCTCTGTCCCATGCTCGGTGACCACATATACTCTGCTCGAGTGGGCACTGTCCTGGGCCAGCACTTCTTGCTGCCACCTGAGCACACCAAGCCCCCAAAACAGGTCCTGGATGAAACCTTCCGCAGACACCGACGCCTAACTCCCTCCCAGGCTACTCAGCTGCCCTCGTACCTCCACCTGCATTGCCTCCTCATCCCAGGCCCAGGGACACCCCTATCGAGCTCCTGGCACCCTTGCCCCCTTATTTCTCCAGGACCTTCCAGTGTCTGGGGCTCTACCAACAATAGTCCCCCTCTATTCCTGACCTCCCGCTGGAAAGCAAGGGGGAGCTGCACCAGACCCAAAGAGAACGAGTTAAGTGTTCAACATTCAGTAAAGCCATGGTTAAGTCCTGGGCTCTACAGTCAGACAAACCTAAGATCAACTCCTTTCTAGACTACTTGCTTGCTATGTGGCATTGGGCAAGGAATTTCCCCTGTCTGGACTTGAGATAATAAAAATTCCTACGTCAAAAAAAAAAAAAAAGTTATTTATTTTCTTAAAGAGTTAACCTCTTGAATATCAGATCAGATCAGAATGAAACTCAAACTCTAAAGAAATGAGTCATCATTCTGAGGAGTAAAATTTTTGTTTTGTTTTGTTTGAGACAGTCTCAGTTTGTTGCCCTTAGTAGAGTACCATGGTATCACAGCTCACAGCAACCTCAAACTCTTGGGCTCAAGCGATTCTCTTGCCTCAGCCTCTCGAGTAGTTGGGACTACAGGTGCCCGCCACAGCGCCTGGCTATTTTTTTTCTTTTTTGAGACAGAGTCTCAGCACGTTGATCTCAGTAGAGTGCTATGGCGTCACAGCTCACAGCAACCTCAAACTGTTGGGCTTAAGCGATTCTCTTGCCTCAGCCTCCCAGCAGGCTATAGGCGCCCACCACAACACCTGGCTGTTTCTTTGTTGCAGTTGTCATTGTTGTTTAGCTGACTGGGCTGGGTTCAAACCTGCCACCCTCAGTGCATGTGGCTGGCACTGTAAGCGCTGTACCATGGGTGCCAAGCCATGGCTATCTTTTTTTCAAGATAAGGTCTGTCTCTTGCTCAGGCTGGTCTCAAACCCATGAGCTCAGGTGATCCATCTGCCTCGGCCTCCCAGAGTGCTGAGATTATAGTCGTGAGCCACCAAGCCCGGCCTGAGGACTAAAATTTTTGAAAATAGCTAATACTAAAAATTACTTTCTTTTTTTCTTTCTTTTTTTTTTTTTGTGGAGACAGAGTCTCACTTTATTGCCCTCAGTAGAGTGCCATGGCATCACATAGCTCCCAGCTCAGCTCCCAGCCACCTCCAACTCCTCGGGCTTAGGTGATTTTCTGTAGAGACAGAGTCTCACTCTGTCGCCCTTGGTAGAGTGCGTGGCATCACACAGCTCACAGCAACCTCCAACTCCTGGGCTTAGGCGATTCTCTTTCCTCAGCCTCCTGAGTATCTGGGACTACAGGCACCCACCACAATACCAGGCTATTTTTTGTTGTAGTTTGGCCGGAGCTGAGTTTGAACTCGCCACCCTCTGTATATGGGGCCAGTATCCTACCCACTGAGCCACAGGTACCTCCCAATAGTAGGATTTTAAGTTTTTTAGAAATGGGGTCCCATTGTGTTGCCTAAGCTGGCTTCAAACTCCTGGGCTCAAGTGGTATCCCCCCAAGTAGCTGGGATTATAGGCATGGGCCACTGTGCCTGCTAGATATAGGTTGGCTTTTAAGAAACCATCAGATTGTTTTTCCAGCCATTTTGCATGGTCAGTCTTTTTAATTTTAGACATTCTAATAGGAATGTAGTAATATTTCATTGTGATTTTATATTTCCTTAATCACCAAAGATACTGAATATCTTTCGTGTGTTTGTCTTTTGTACATAGTACATCTTCTATAGTAAAATGTCTGTTCCAATCTAGCCCCCATTTTGTTTGAGCTGTTTTTCTTATCTCTGAGTTTTCAGAGTTTTTCTATTTTTAAGTCCTTTTATTAAATATAGTAGGCCCTGCTCCATAGTTCACCACCTCCTTAAGTTGACTTTCATAGACTGGACATGCACCCCATGTACATACCAGTAAGGTAAGGTAGGCCTAGTTCCTTATGTTGACCACCTCCATATGTAGACCAGTTTGCTATAGGACCTTGAGTGGTCAACCTACAGAGGTTCTATGTGATTTGCAAATATTTCCTCCGAGGGTGGATATGGTGGCTAATGCCTATATTCCCAGCTATTTAGGAGGCTAAAGCTGGAGTATCACTTGAGCTTAGGAGTTTGAGTCCAATCTGGGCAATATAGTGAGACTCCATCTCTATTAAAAAAAATACAGGGAAACTGAGTGAAACTCTGTCTCAAAAAAAAAAAAAATTATTTTTTGTAATCATCTTGTCCCTATCAACAAAAATACCTGCTAGGATTTCGACTGGAATTGTACTGAATCGATATGTCAATTTGTAGAGCATTGACATCCTTAAAATACTGATTTATTTCTCTGTTTATTCAGGTCATCTTTAACATCTCTCAGCAGTGTTTTGTAATTTTAGTGAACATATCTGGCACAGATTTTGTCAAATTTATACCTAGGTATTTCATACTCTTAGACTCTTAATCTGTTTTGACATTACCTTCTCATTGTTAATTACTAGGATATAGAAATACAATTGACTTTTATATTTATTTATTTATTTATTTATTTTTTATTGTTGGGGATTCGTTGAGGGTACAAGAAACCATGTTACACTGGTTGCATTTGTTGGGTAAAGTCCCTCTGACAATCGTGTTTTGCCCCCAAAAGGTGTGGCACACCCCAAGACCCCACCCACCTTGCTCCTTCCCTCTCTCTGCTCTTCCTTTCCCCACCCCTCCCTCATTCTTTCTCTCTCTGCTCTCCCCTTCCCTCACCCCCACCGTGTCAATAATTGTCATTAATTGTACTCATATCAAACTTGAGTACATGGGATTCATGCTTCTCCATTCTTGAGATGCTTTACTAAGAATAATGTGTTCCACTTGCATCCAGGTTAATACAAAGGCTGTAAAGTCTCCATTTTTTTAATGGCTGAGTAGTATTCCATAGTGTACATATACCATAGTTTGTTAATCCATTCCTGGATTGGTGGGCATTTAGGTTGTTTCCACATTTTGGCAATCGTAAATTGAGCTGCAATAAACAGTCTAGTGCAAGTGTCCTTATGCAAAATCCTTATAAAAGGATTTTTTTCCATCTGGGTAGATGCCTAGTAATGGGATTTCAGGATCAAATGGGAGGTCTAGCTTGAGTTCTTTGAGAGTTCTCCATACTTCCTTCCAAAAAGGTTGTATCAGTTTGCAGTCCCACGAGCAGTGTAAAAGTGTTCCCTTCTCTCCACATCCACGCCAGCATCTGCAGTTTTGAGATTTTGTGATGTGGGCCATTCTCACTGGAGTTAGATGGTATCTCAGGGTGGTTTTGATTTGCATTTCTCTAATAATTAGGGATGA